>AFRA01000326.1:0-32560 GCA_000223055.1 Claviceps fusiformis PRL 1980
GAAGGTAATAATAATAAAGAATATAATTTTTAATAAAAAAATATTTTATAATTTAATAAAAAAAAGCATTAAAATATAAATAATTTCCAAGCTAAAAATATAATTCTAAGCTTTATAAATAAATATAAAACTTAATAAAAAAGTTAATTTTTTTTATTACTATTAAAGTAATTACTAAAAGTATAATAAATGTACCTAAAGTGTTTAAACTTAAAAATAAAAGTATTTAATATAATAAAGCTTTCTAATAAAGTACCTTTAAAGGCTTATAAATATATTTTTAAACTTTAAACTCTTTAGGTAATACTAAATTAAATAGTTATAAAGTAAACTATATATTAAAGAAAGGCTTTTATAAGCTTTAGTTATAAAAGCTAATAAAGCTTAGTTAATAAAAGTTAATAAAACTTAATTAATTCTATAGTTTTAAAATAAATTATATAGAATTAAGGTAATAAAAATAAACCTATCATAAAAAGTAAAATAACTATTTAAATATTAAATAAAATAAAAGCTTAATATAATAACTTAAAGTATTTACTATATTAAATGAATATATTATAAAGTTAGTAAGAATTAGCTACTTTTTAAAACTTATAAAATATATTAATATTTTAATAACCTAAAGAAGTAAAAAGCATTTGGCGATAATTAATAATATATTAAAGCATTTAACTTTAAAAGCTAAAAAGTAAGAAATATATTTAAAACTAAAATATTTTATATAAAAGAAAACTTAATTATTACCTTATTAATTACTTATAAATATTAATATTAAGTCTATAGCTTAATTAGCTTAAAAATAAAGACTATAATAACTAAAGTATAAAAACTATATTTACTATAATTAATACTTAGTATAATAATAAAAGTAAAGCTTACTTTAAAGAAAAAATATAACTAAATACTATTTATTAATTAAATCTTATAAAGCTTTTAAAGAAGTATTATAAAGCTATAAATTACTTAATATAAAAGTAATAAATTAAAATAATAAAAAAAAAGATTATAAAACTTAAGAAAAAAGATATATAAAAGTAAATTAAATAATTATAAGTATAATTAAGGCTAATATTATTAAAGTAGGTTTTTATATATAAATTTAATAAAAAAAGAACTTTAAAGAGGTATAAAGCCTAGATTTATATAAGAGAAGACTTATAAGAAAAGGCTATAATTAAATAAACCTATGCTATAATACTTACTATATATAGTTTTAGAATATTTATAGCTTTAGTTATTAGGTTTAATCTTAAAATAAGGCAATTTAACGTAAAAAACGCGTTCTTATATATGAGGCGAGGCGCGAATTTAATACTAGTGATATGTGAGCTGCTAAAAGGTTTTAAGATAGCAGACAAATGCGTGGAATTACTTAAAGCGTTATATGGATTATAGGACTTACTATAATTATGGTTTAAGGAGCTGAGCACAAAGCTTAAAGAACTAGGGCTCGAAGCATGCCTAGAGGAGCCTTATCTATTCTATACGAAAGAGCGCGACGTATTCGTGATGTTCTTCGTGGATGACATTATCATGGCTTTCCATAAAGAACAATCAACCAAGGCAGAAAAGGTGATTCAAAGACATCCAATTCAACGCATACGAGGACTGGGTAATCCACTGCGATAACCAACAGACAATTCGCCTCGTCCTTAATGAGAGCGAGAGACTCACGACTCGTCTGCGCCATGTGGATATACATAATATGTAGTTAAAGCAGGAATATAAGTAAGGGAGCTTTAAGGTTAAATATCTCCCTATGGCAGAGATGCCTATAAACAGATTTACTAAGGCGCTTAATTAGTAGTAATTTGAACACTTTAGAGGAATGCTTAGCCTAATAGATATATATATGGTTTTTAGTTAAGAAAAGAGCTAAAAAGTGCTAAGTCTAAAAAATATAAACGCTATATTTAAATAACTTAAAAAACACGCTATATATATAAAGTTATAGCTATAGTATAGGTATATAAAAAGGGGGGGCATTAAGTATATTGCCTTAAAAAATATATAAAAGCCTTTCCTTTAGCTAGTAAAAGAGCTATTAAAGTAAATAAAATTTACCTAAGGTAAGTAATAGTATAAAAAGTAAAGTAAAAGAGTAAAGTAAGAAGGAAAATAAAAGTAAAAGTAAGTATTAAGTATAATATAAGGTATATATTAGCTTTAAAGAAATAAAACTCTAATAGTGCTTTTATATATATTTTTTAATAACTTCTTTTATACTAGCTATTACTATAGCTACTTTAGCTTTTCTTTTTATTATTAATAAGCCTTTAGTAGTATTATTAGCTTTAATATAGGGTAAACCTTTATATATAGAGTTTAGTTTTATAAGAAGTTTTAACTATAACTTTAATGCTTAATAGTATTAATTATATAGTTAAGAAAAAAAGAAAAGTATTAATATTTATAGTAAAATAATAATATATAGTAAAGGAAAGCTTATTTTTTAGTTATAACTTTATATTATTAGTATTTACTTAGTAATAAGAACTATAATAATATATAAGTTATTATAATAGTAATTACTTAACTTATATAAGAAGTATTTTAAAGACTTTTTAAACTTAGTTTTATAGTATTTTTTATTATTACCTTTATTTATAATAAAAGCTTTTATATACCTTAAGTAGGGTATAAGGTACTAGGTATTATAAAATATAAGTAATACTAGCTTTATAGAGTTAGTAAAGTTATTAATATAAAAAATAAAGTATTTTAAAGACTTATTATTTACTTTTTTTATAGTAAGGGAGTCTTTAAAGTATAGCTTTTATAGCCTTTATATACTTAAAAAGGAAAAGCCTTTTAGCTATCTTTAAAGTGCTATAAACTTAAGGGGAGTAATAAAAGAGATAAAAAAAAATAATAAAGAGAGTTAAAAAAGTATAAAAAAAGTATTAGTATTATAATTCTTAAAAGTAAAAGAAATTTTAAGGGTAATCCTTAAAGGGAGTGCTTATTAGGTATTTTTTTTAAAGAACCCTTTCTAACCTTAAAGAAGGTATAATAGTAATAATAGTAATAATAATTAAATTAATTAATTATAATAAAAAGTACTTATAAAAAAGAAAGAAAAGAAGGAATTTATAGTTAATAAGGAAAATTATAATATTTATAGTCTTTATATAACCTTACTTTATTACCTTACTTTATGACCTTACTTTAACTTTATATTTATAAGCGCTATTATATATACTACTTTATATAATTAAAGTAGCCTTCCTTAATTAGTTATACTTTAATTAAGGGGTGTGTTACTTAGAATACATAGGTAGAGCCTAGATAATATATAGATTATAATAAGCCCGCGCTATGCAAGGGCTGCGGCTATGCGCACTATTCATTACTTATTTTCTTTTGTATATAAATTACTAGAGACTTAGAATAGGGAATGGATCAACCAATTTCTAGCGCACTCCGCGCGTCACCTTGTCATGCGCGCAAGTTGATGCGGCAGGCCATTTATTCCACGCATCTGTCCATTCATTCATTCATTCATTCATGTATCCTGTATGCTTAACCGACACTCAAGAACTGACAGTCACGACTCAGACCCGACGAGTCGGCACGAAAAACAGACATGCAAGCGGCAAAACAACCAGCGGAAACCAGATTCAATGCGAATATGCAGATAAGACGCCTCCCAGCTCACAACAAACCCCCTATGCCTCAAACTCAGATTGCTTCGCTCCCGCAGCGGCTGCTCGAGCTCTCAACTGCCCAGCCTCGTCGTGCTCGGCGTCCCATCGATCGACGTCGGCGAGCGGCACCTTGATGAGCCTGTGCGAAACGACGCTGTCGTCATCGGCCTTGATGACTTCGGCTCGGATGCGGTACTTGCGCCATTTCGGAATCAAGTACATCCACATGACGTAATAGAGACCGCAGACCAATAATCTAAGTGCAGGTTTGTATCCATTAGCATGTTGCAACGGAGGTGAGCTGAATTGTCCTTGCAGGATCCTTGCTACGGACATGAAAGGAAAGGGGCATGATGGAATGAAGAAGAAGAAAAAAAGGACAAAGAGTGGGCGCGGCGAGAAACTTACATGGCAATTCCCGTCACGCAGTACGTCGCATACCAGAAGCTCACATTTCCAGCATAAGGACCCCCCTTGGGCGGCCACCACGGCATGACCAACAAAAACACCTGGACCAGGTTGTAAAACAGCAAAAGGACATCCCAGACCCGGAACTGCGATTTAGGAAGCTGATTGCGGCGCCGGCGACGTCGAATAATGTACACGCCCAGCGTCATGGCCAGACCAAACAGTGCCTCGGGATACGTCTTCAGGCTCACAACAAACTGGAAAGCATCCCCCGCCGGCGGCGCCGCAATCATGGCAAACGTCATGAGCCACTTGAGCACGTAGGGCCCAATGGGCGTCCCAAACGGCTTCGTCGTCACCCAAAAGTCGGTAAAGGGCAAGACGCCCTGCCGACCAATCTCCCGAATCATGCGCGACTGTCCAATCAGCGCAGCTAGCAGGTTGCCGTACGCGCTCAGCAGGACCAGGACATTGAGCGCCGTCTCGGCGGAGCCGCCGGGCCCGAAGACGGCCGCGAAGAAGACGCCCGCCGCGATCTCCTTGGACTGGCCAAAGGTGGACTTGTCGACGGCGGAGAAGTAGGCAATGTTGCAGAGCAGGAACAGGACCGAGACGACGATGACGGAGCAGTATCCGTACTTCTTGAGCGACGGGATCGGGTTCTTGATCTCGTTGACCATGTTGAAGGCGTTGGAGAAGCCCGTGTAGGTGAAGACGATGCTGACGAGGGCGGATGACAGGTCGTTTCCGTTGGTCGTCGTCCCCTGGAATGCATTCCGGAAGTTGGCGCCCGGGTCAGGCACCCTCGACACGTTGCCTCCCAGGACGACGAGGCCGGTGATGCTGATGAAGATGAGGGTGATGATTTTCAACAAGCCCAGAAAGTTGGACGCCCACATGGAGTATTTGTTATGGGCAATGACGCCTAGAAGTGGTTTAGAAGTGGTTTAGCAGAAGCCAAAGTCTCATACGAAGTACATGGTTGTTACTTTTTTTTTTTTTTTTTTTTTTTTAAAAAAAAAAAGAAAGGAAAGGAAAAGAAAGGAAAGGAAGAAAAAAAAAAGGCAACTTCTTCCCTCAGCAAATAGACTCGTCTTCCAACGCGGCACTCACACAACACAGCCAACGTATACGCCGACACGGCCACCCCCTTCATCTGCCACTCAGTGGGCGTCCGGCCCGCAATCCGCCACACGTAGCGCGACAAGACAATGGCATTGCTGCTGCTAAAGGCCAGGATGACCGACTGCACCGCGTAGGCAATGGGGAAGAAGTACCTGGGCCGCGGGTAGGCCTGCTCCAGGTACACGACGTCGGAGCCGCTCCGGTTGGGGAAGTAACTCGCCAGCTCGAGGTAGGTTCCGAAGCCGGAAACGGCGAACAGGGCCCCGAGGGTCCAGTAGATCAAGGCGAGGCCGACTGATCCCGTAGCATCGAGGACGATTCCGGCTTGGAAAAGTTAGTTTTTTTATTTTCTTCGACAAGACAAATAAGGCAGGGCTGAATCAGGCCCTCATGGAAAGAGGGGGAGGGGATGGATTTTCTCCTTATAACCCAAAGAAAGGGGAATAAGAACACAAAAAAAAAGGGGGGGGGGGGAATAAACATTAACATACGTGTGGAAAATACACCCGTGCCAACCATCTGATTCACATTCAAAAAGATGATCGTCACCCATCCGACGTGATACCCCAGCGGCGAGTCGCGCTCGACCGGCGCCCCAGCAGCTTCCTGGTACGCCGCTTCAGAACCGTTCCCTCCCTTGACGCGCGTGAAGGCGAGATTTCCATCGTACACGACGTCAGACGCAGCAGATGGGCTGCGCGACGCGGACGTGGACGTGGCGATGTCTTTCCGGGGGTTTGCATCCGAGGCAGTGAGGCCGGCGTCCATTCGCGTTCAAGTCAGAAAAAAAGTGATATGCGTACGGACAGGAAGAAGCGGGAACAAGGGGGAGTATTTCTTCTAGACAGGGGGAGAGAAAACGGAATGGACAGTGCAAGTACCCTGCTCTGGCCTTGGGTTTAGGGACATGTCGTTTACTTAATATATCTCCCCTTTCCCAGCTCGTATCATCGCACGAAGCGATAATGCTATGTGTCTTCAATTTTATTCCATTTCATTTTGATATATTTATTGATTTCTTCATTTATTTTGCCCACCCCTTCGTCAGCTTCGAGTTCCGATCATGCCATGCGGGTGCAGCGACATTCGTTGCCACATCATAGTGTGGTCGCACCAAAAAAAACCAAAAAAAAAAAAAACGATTCTGTCCCCCGACATGCCAAAAAGGGGCGCCTTGACGGGCTTCTGCACGCATCATAGGCCACAGATAAGGAATACTTAGACACGCAGCAGCGGCTTTTTTCTTGAACACGCAGCAGTGACTAGGCCTGAAGGGGAAGATGTGTTTTTTGTTTTGTATGCACTGAGAAAGATCCTTTTTTTTATATATACATGTTGAGATGGAAAAGAAGCTGTGAGAAGGAAGAGGTTGCAGTACTCAAAGAGAGTGGATTAAAAAAAAAGATCGCGATAAAACAAACGTTCGTGCCTTTATTGATAACGGGGGGGGGCGGGCTGCGTGTTGAGCGACTCAGCTGGATAAGCGACAAAACCAGGGCTCCGTCTGTCTCGCCGAGATAGCGGGACGGGCCTCGCGAAAAGAGACAAAAAGAAAGGAAACAAGAATTCTTGTAGACCCAGTACACACAATTATCCTGTGGCTTGTCATGACATTTGGCTGGCGCGGGGTCGTGGCGTCTGCAATGCTACTTTGGCTGGCACGGCCAATGGAAGATTTGAGCGGGGAAAGGCAATTGGTGTCAGTCTGATGATTCATCATGGCGCGTGTCTGAGCCATGTATGATTGGGCGTCTAGCCTTTAGGAAGTGAGACCAGCCGGTGGTCTATGTATGCATGTATGTACACATGTATGTAAGCATGCCCAGAAAAGCCACCACAGTCCATGTCTTTTCCATATTGGATTTTGGCGTAAAAGGGCCGGCTCTAGAAGTAGAGGGAGAGGTGGGGAGATAAAGGGGGGATGGAGAAGAGATAGAGGCGAGGAAAAGAGAATGAGAATGAGAATGAGGGGAATAAAAAGGGCGCAAATTACAAATATTGACTCGATTCCTTTTCACTCCAGTCCCAAAGCCGTCTCACAGGCGACGCCTCATCCGTCCTCGACTCGTCAATGGCCTTGCGAACGTCGCTTCGCAAATCGCCGTTGCCGTCTCGGCCCCACGGAACCACAAACATGCCGCCGTGTTCCATCTTCAGGTCGGGACTCCATCCGCAGTACAGCTCGGTGTAGGCGCCGTATCGCGGAGGATAGCCGACAATCATCATGGGGATCCACATGGTGAGCTTCACGTGGCGCATCAGCTCCGACTTCAGATTTCCGGGGTTAAAGGCGACGCTCAGGATACCGTCGGCGGCGTACCGACGATGAAACTCGACGGCGTAGAGGAGATTGATGGCCTTGGACTGGCCATATTTTGCAAAGTGAAACCAGGGGTCGACGGGACCGCCGTCCTCGCCGAGCATGACGCCCCCGGCGGGCGACATGAGGTTGGTGGCGAGGGAGCTCGCCCATATGACGCGGACCGAGGCAGACGGGCTGTTGGCGGCGGTTTGTTTCAGCAAGGGATGGAGGGCCTTTGTGAGGAGAAAAGGCCCGAGGCAGTTGGTGACGAGGTGCAGCTCGTATCCCTGCTTGCCCTTGAAAACGCCCCCCGGTTGCGCGACGGCGGCGTTGTTGACGAGGACATCCAGGCGCTTCTCCTTGGCGGTGAATTCTTGTACGGCCGGCTTGATGGTGGTGAGGTCGGACAGGTCGACGAACAGAAACTCGAGACGGCCCTTGGAGGAGGGATGGGCGGCCCTGATGGCGTCTATGGCGGCATTGGCCTTGTCTGGACTGCGGCCTGCGACGTAGACTGTGGCATTATGTTGGTAGAGAATGTCGACCAGCTCCTTGCCCACGCCCGCATAGCCGCCGGTGACGATGTGGACCTTGCCAAGTTGGTCTGCGAGGTTCTCTTCGGTGAGGGCCGGCTTCGGAATCAGGAACGACTGAGACCAGGTACTCCAGGCAAACATCTGAGCCATGGTCGCAATGCGTGGTTGCTGCAAGTTGCAAGTTGCAAGAAAGGAGGTCAGAGGAAAGAAACAAGTAGCAGATATGTATGTATTTAAAGGGAGAAGGGGCAGGGAGGAGGGTTCAGGAGGGGCAGAGACGCAGCATGGGTTTTGTGGTTGGAGGTTGGAGGTTGGAGGTTGGAGGTTGGAGGTTGGAGGTTGGAGGTTGGAGGTTCAAGGTTGAAGGTGTCTTGTTCGTCCGATCCAAGAAACCCCAGACCGGAGACTCCGGATTCCGGACTTCGGACTCAAGAGTGCAAAAGCCAGTGCAACAGTAGCCGGGGCTTTTGAAAGTCCGGCGGCCCGCAGCGTGCCGACGTGACATCCATGCAGGTTTTGACTGCTTTTGGGTGCGAGACTCGGCGGACTTTTGTGCGGCGCAGAGCGGCCATTGGCCAATAGGCAAGCATGTCTGGTGATGCTTTTTCTTGTTTTGCACACTGTGTACGCGGTGTACGTGTGTTGTACAGGGACCATAAGTAAGCCAGGCAGCCATCAGGCAGCCACATCTGGGTAGGCACGCATCGTCTGAGCACAGCCACTGGCCAGCCACTGGTCAGGCACGCAGCCAGGCACGCCGCCAGGCACGCAACTACCCCGCAACCGGCAACCGTGCTCAACGCAATCAACGCAACAACATCATGCCTCCCCCACATCTGCGATTCCGTATCTTCCGCATCATCTCTCCGTCCTCTTTCTTCACCTCCGTCCGCAACGCCTTCCTCAACGCAACGCTCTCCACGCCCCATCCCTCACACCAGGCCCGTCTCTCGCATCGCAATACACCGTCGACATTCACGTACGGCACCGACACGGCACCGACACGCGGCACACAATGACGAGACTCTCGCCCATGCTCAGCCCCCATCCGTCCGTCTTGTCGCTGCGCCGCCAACCCGATTCCCCCTCTCCTCAATCCCCATCTGCATCTGTCTCGCCTGCCGCCGTTCCCGTGTCGTCTGCATCCTCCAGCCAGTCAAAAGCCTTCATCCTGGCCGACATGGACGGCCGTCCAGCCCGAGAAAATCGTGTCTGCGCACGCTGCATCCACAAACTGGCCGGTCACGAAGTCGCCCAGGTCAACAGGTGGCATCTAGCCGGCGAGCAAACCTGCCGCTTGTGCCAGGTGGCCCAATGCAAACCCGAGGCATTCACCAAGCCCTTTTGTGACTTTTTGCGCGAAAACCCCACCGTCTTCCATGCCGTCGACTACTTCAAGCGTAAATTGACGGATTGTGGATTTGAGCAGGTATTTTCTGTGTCCCCATCCCACCTTGTCCCATTTTGCCTATAACGATGGACTTCCCCCCCCCTCCTCCACGCCTCCACGCTCCTCCTCTGGCTAATGCCTCCAGACGGGGGTTTTAATGAGCTTCGAGAACAATTTTGACGACTAACAAACATTCCTTTTTTTTTTTCCTATTTTTCGTAACAGCTATCTCCGCGAGATGCATGGACGGGAAAGATCCAACCCGGCGGTAAATACTGGGTCACTCGCAACGGCAGCTCCATCATCGCCTTTTCCGTTGGCGATGCATACAAGCCCGGAAACGGCGTCGCGATGGTGGCCGGCCACATCGATGCCGTCACCGCTCGACTCAAGCCCGTCAGCACGCGGCCCAACAAGGCCGGCTACGTACAGCTCGGCGTCGCGCAATACGCAGGAGGTCTGAACCAGACGTGGTGGGATCGCGACCTCAGCATCGGCGGCCGTGTCGTCGTGCGCGACCCAGACACGGGCAAGACCAGCACCAGGCTCGTCAAGCTGGACTGGCCCATTGCCAAAATCCCCACGCTCGCACCCCATTTCGGCGTCGGCATGATGGGCAACAACAACAAGGAAACGCAAGCCGTGCCCATTATCGGCCTGCAAAGCGCCTCCCCGGCCGCTGCCTCCTCCTCGTCCGCCTCCTCCTCGTCCAAAGATGAACCAGAACCGCTCGGTCCCGACGGCTCCTTTGTCAACACGCAACCCCGACGGCTGGTGCAGCTCATTGCCAAAGAACTGGACATCACGTCCTACAGCTCCATTCTCAACTGGGAACTCGAGCTCTACGACTCCCAGCCCGCCCAGACCATGGGCATGGACAAGGAATTCATCACGGCCGGCCGCATCGACGACAAGCTTTGTTCGTGGGCCGCCCTCGTGGCCCTCCTCGCCGCAGACTCCAACAAGGACGACGGCTACATCAAGCTCGTCGCCCTCTTTGACGACGAAGAAATCGGCTCCCTCCTCCGCCAGGGCGCCCACGGCAACTTTCTCCCGCTCGTCATTGAGCGCACCGTCGAGGCCCTCAGCCCCGCTTCCTCTTCCTCTTCCGTCTCCGTCCCCGCCCCGGCCTCCACCTCCACCTACGGCCCCGGCCTCCTTGGCCAGACCTACGCGCGCTCTTTCCTCGTCTCCGCAGACGTCACCCACGCCGGAAATCCCAACTTCCTAGAAACCTACCTCGACCAGCACGTGCCCCAGCTCAACGTCGGCATGGTCATCTCCGCCGACTCCAACGGCCACATGACCACCGATGCCGTCTCAACCGCCATCATGACCCGGGTGGCCGAGAAGATTGGCGCCAAGACGCAGACCTTCCAGATCCGCAACGACTCCCGCAGCGGAGGCACCGTGGGGCCCATGCTCTCCAGCGCCATGGGCGTGCGCGCCGCCGACGCGGGTCTCGCGCAGCTGAGCATGCATTCCATCCGGGCCACTACGGGGGCGCTGGATCCGGGTCTCGGCGTACAGTTCTTCAAGGGCTTCCTTGATCACTGGGAGGAGATTGACGGAGAGTGGATGTAATGGAGGGTTGGTTATGATTTTTTTTTTTGTAACCTCTTCTATGCTTTTCTTTTCTATTTTAGGTTCCCTTTTTTTGTATTTGTTTTCCTTTTTTTCTCCCTTTTTTGCATTTGTTTTCCCTTTTTGTGGTTGTTTTCCTTTTTTTTTTTTCTGTACAGTATTTTGTTCATCAACAGCCGAGACTACCAGGTCTATCATGTAGTGATTCAGCTTAGATTCAATGAATACATCATCGCAAGAGCCATGCATTCTTTTTCTTCCTTACTAATACCTATTTTTCCTGTTCCTATTTCTTTTTCTCTTCTTCTCTTCTTCTTTTTTTTTTAAAAAAAAAAAAATAAAAAGAAAGAAGGAAAGAAAGTGCCCTCTTCATCTCCAATTCTCAACCTCCATCGTAGACCCCCCTCACGGCCTTAAGCCCCAGTCTACACTGAAAAAAAGAAGAGGAATAAAAAAAAACGTACAAATAGAGACGGAGGTATCCCTTCTACGCTGTATACAAGACGAGCAAAAATAAGTATAGAAAATTCCAGTCTTGGTCTATTATTAGTGTAGACTTGTAAAAACATGTTGAATGCTTATGCTGCTTAGTATATCCCTGTATACTAACCTTTATTCTAGAGCACATGGCAGCACGAAAGGATAATTTACACTATTCATAGAGAGAGAGAGAGAGTGTGTGTGTGTGTGAGAGAGAGAGAGAGAGAAAGAAAGAAAGAAAGAAAGAAAGAGGTTTATTCTTTCTACGCTACACAGACGGCACAATGTGAAATGTAAAAAATCTAGTCTTGGTCATATATCATTAGTCTACACTCGTAAACATGCCCTATGCTCATGCCATCCCCCCATGTCGTGTACTGCCGTGTCACTCATCTAGCATTCTATCCGCAAACAAAGGACGAAACGAAAAAAATATGCAAGAAATCGTCGTCTTGAATTGCGTCCTGCTTCACCTCATGTATCGATAAGACTCTCTATCCAGAATAGACGAGAGCACCCTGCTGCTCCTCCTCTTTATGTTTCCATACCAATCGCGAAAATCACAAAAGAGACCCTGATTCTATCAGCGGTTCTTGGCTCTTGTTCGCAATGCCCTCGCCTGGCCTGCTTCTAATAAACTAGCTGCCTCTGCCGCTGCCGCTGCCTCTGCCTTGGCTTCGTCTTCGTCTTCGTCTTCGGTTTCGTCGTCGTCGTCGTCGTCGTCGTCACTCCCCTCCTCGATCCCGTCCGCTGCTTCTGCCCCGCTTGTGCCAGGCCTTTTTCGCTTGACAAAATCCTGCTTATGCGCCTCCGCAAGCATCTTGGAGAATGACCGCGCGTTACTGTTGTCGGTGCGGCGACGCAGGTTCTCAATCGTGCTGGCAATGGCCGTGGAACTCCCTTCGGCCGATTCTGCCGCCGCGTGCCGTCGATTCTCGTCCTGGTCCGTCAACGCCGGGGAGGTGTCTGAGCTGGTGGCGCGATCCATGAGTGGCTCGATTAGATACGGTAGGGGAATATCTCGGGACGCCTTGTACTGGGCGACGTTGGCGCAGTGCTCGTTCTCGACACGGAAGAGAGCCCACATGGCTCGGCGGAGAATTTCCACAAACGAGACCAAAAAGGAGACGATCGTGGAGTGCTGCGTATTGTGTGTAAAGATGGCGTAAAAGATCCATGCGAATCGAAGAATGGGGTCGACAATCATGATGAAGTAGTAAGGCCATTGGCGCTTGAGGGCCAATATGTCTCGGAGGCCTCGGTGCCGAGCTCCTGTTTGAAGAAGTGAAAAGTCCATGAAGAGATCCCAGATAGCTTTTGAAGGGGGAAAGAGGAAAGAGGAAAGAGTTAGAAACACAGATTGGGAGGGTTGGAACAGACGTCAATCGGCATCCATGCATTTGTGGAAGGGGCAAAGGAATAGAGAAACCTGATATACATACAGACATAGACGCTGTTGATGACCGAAAACCCAATAAATAATGCCAAGTGAGAACGGGTATTGTTGACGCGGTAGAGAGAGAGCACCACGGCACACATAATGGTCATGACGTATTTGCCTCCATTGACTAGATGAGGAAAGACGTTGCGCGTGTCTCTATATCGTCGAAGGCATTGAAACAATCGCCAGATGGGGGGCAACGTCGTCAAAAAGCCAAGGAGCCGGGAGTGGCCGGAATTGCATTGTTGTGGTTCGTTCCATTTATTGGCGTACAGACAAAAGAACAGCTCAATGTTCTAAAGGACGGAGGAAGCACAAGATCGTGTCAGTACCGGAACAAGAGAATCACAGGGAAGGCCAACATCAGAGTTGATGAGAAACAAGTTTACTCGCAGACCAAACTTACCGCCATCGCGTACGTCAACGAACAGTACATATCGCCTAGAAAAAAGTCTCGAAATTCGACAGGATAGAGACCAGCTAGTAAAAGTCGCCACTGGAATAAGGTAGAAAAAAGCAGTCAGTAATTCAAGAGCAGGAGGTGAGGGGTGGCAAGTCTCTCAGAAAGGGGATTACTTGAAAGAGGAAGAAGAAGAAGAAGAAGTCAAAAACCTACGTGAGCATAAATAAACCATTTTCGACTCTTGTACGACAAGTATGGACCAGGTAGGAAGATGACGGCCGCAGTAATGCTAATCAAGAATGCAGGATAGTATATATAGAGCCACCCAGCTCCATACTGGCTAAAGTTCATCCACATGAAAATTCCCAACAAGAGGAAGAAGAAGCTCGGAAACTCGGCAAGACGTCTCCAATCGAGGCGGCTCCGCTGGTCCAGTTCGAATATAAAGGGGTAATTGATCTTGTTTCTGGTCCACACAAAGCAATTCATGCAAAAGAGGAAGAACATGAGGAGCATAAGAAAGTAGCCCGCATAGATTTGCAAGAGATAGGCGGTGTGGACTCGAACGTTGACGTCGTGATCCAAAAGTAACTGCGAGCCATAGATGACACCTTCAATGTTGAAAATCAGTCCGGTGCCAATCAGGAACCCGTTGAGAAATGAACTGCCTGATTCGCTCTTCGGTCTTTGCGTGAGACATCGCAATTTGCCTGCGGCGAGCTTGTGGTTACCTCGCTCAAAGTAACGCGCGTACAGATCCTCTACCGCCTTGATGTGGCCGTCCAAGACATCGCTCTTGACAAACCAGGCCTCGTTCACCCGGTCATTCATAAATCTCAGATGCGGGCGAGCCTGGGCAGCCTTGTCAAACTTCTTGTTCAGCTTGCGGAAAGCTGTCCGGTTCAGCAAGGCATACGATTTGAGAAGTTCGAGTCCTCGATAGAATTCCTGAAGGGCCATTTTCAACTTGCGTTTCGCGGTCCGGTACGAGACTTCTTCTTTTTGTCGCCGTCGACTGTAATCTCTTGTTTCATCATTGGCAGATGCAATTGCTGGTAGATGTGGTGTCGTGGGCATGTTTCGGAACGCTTTTGAGTTGGGGCCTGGTGGGAAAATCTTGGCTCTGATCGGCTGCACCCATCCATTCATGCCGTCTTTGGGATTGTCGCCATCTGTACATTGTCCGCCGTCGGAGTCGGTATCTCGGCGGCGTGACATTTCGTGGATTCGACGATTTCGCATTTCATGCAGCTGCTGTCGTAGCAGTGACAGCCGCTCTCCGGCTTGATCCTCCTTGAGTTTATAGAAGGTCTCCACCTTATCGAGCTCCGACTCCATAAACTCGTAGAATTCTCGTTCTTTCTCACGGACCAAGTTGAAATCAGAAACGGTGCTATCTATTCTCGACAGATCGCGCTTCGCCGGGCCATGGGTGTGCGCGTGCGACAGAATACGCCGCAAATTCGATGGTGATTCTGTCATGGCCGGCCCGGCTGTTGGTTTTCGAGACGGGCCGGGGGGACTTCGGGCATCTTCATGAGACGATTCTGCACCTAGGGAGGACGCCGTGGGGGCGCGGCCGTGTGAAGAGATTCTAGTCCGTTCTCGTTGCAGCGATTCGGTCGGCCTTGCAAGCGGGGGCGAGTCGGGTGCCTTGATG
Source organism: Claviceps fusiformis PRL 1980 (assembly GCA_000223055.1). NCBI lineage: Eukaryota > Fungi > Ascomycota > Sordariomycetes > Hypocreales > Clavicipitaceae > Claviceps > Claviceps fusiformis. Next base: position 14,980 of record AFRA01000326.1, read on the forward strand.
GCTGGGTCCGGCAACGCGAAATATTGATTCTTGTTGTCGACATGGTCCTTGGATGAACTGTACGCCGGCGGCGTGGGCACAAAACTTCCATACTGTAGGTCGTTGCCGTCGTTGTTCAGCGCCTCGCCTTCATTTGTTTTACCAGCAACAGCGATTGGATTGGATCGAGGGACGGATGTTCCATTGCTTCGATTCGGAGTGCTTGCCGGCGGGTGACCGTATGGCAGGGCACATGCTCTGTCATTCTGACTTGCACGAAAGAAAGACGGCGTTCGGTTGATCGCCTTTGAGACAGCTTTGACGTGTTTCTTGCCAGCCTTGTAGTTGAGATACTTAATGCGCCATTCTGTGAGCCGTGGTTAGCAAGAGGAGATGTGAGGAATTGGATTACGAAATGAAGAAAAGGGTGGTGTCAGATGAAGGGGGGGGGTTTCGTCTCCAGATCGCGGTCCAGCAAAAATCGTCCAAAAGTCGCGGTTTTCACCTTGGGTCCCGATTGGGACGAACGGTTTAGGTTATCCCAGCAATGGTCTTGGAGGACAATGAAAAATCATTGGAGAACAAGACAGCCAAAAAAACGAAAAAAAAAACGAAAAAAAAAAAGGTAGAGCGGCTCTTACCTGGAACGGCGTCTCGCTCAAGCTGCTTGGCGAACTTCATGACCGTCTAAGCGTCCCAGCTGCAGCGCGCAATCATCAACAGACTGACGTCGATTGCGAGTGCATAGACCAGTGCCCTTGCATGTGGGAGACTTGCCGGTTTTTGACGACGACAAGGGCGTGGAGTCTCAATGCAGTCTGTTGCTGCGCGGCGTGGGATCAGAGACACGATTTTGCGTGTGTGCGTGGGTAACCGGGGGGGGGGGGGGGGGCAAAGAATGGCCTCGAACCTGATGCCAACAAAATGACGGCCAACGATACAAGAAAGAAAGAAAAACCCGAAGGTGGAACTCATCCCCGCTGGCAGACAGGGAGTCTGGGGCCTGTCACAGGCGAGGAACGAGCAACGTGCTCTGCCCTGCCGTGGTCAATCCGTGTCACTCCAAGGAAAGGTACATGGTAGTGTCAATCTTGCTGGTCCGCCAACCTTGGAAGGCAAAGGCCGATGACTAGCAGCCAGTGGTAGGGCAGCAGCTGAGGCAGATGGCCCCACTGCCGCCTGGCGAGAAATGTCCCGCAGGTGCGCGGCAGGGCGTCCAGTGTCCCGCAGGTGTCCCGCAGCCTCGAGAGTCTAGGCGCAGGTGGCGCAGATGTCGACAACTGCTGGCCCGAGCAGGGGTGGGCTCGTCGATTGTCATGTTCAATCATTCCGAAGGAGCCAGTCTGCCGCACCTCCTGCCTAAGTAGGTAGGCAGGCACCCAATTAGGCAAAAAAAAAAAAAAAAAAAAAAAAAAAAAAAAGTAGGTGGTTGTGTATTGTTGAGCCGCACCAAAGAGGCGGATGTGATGTCTGAGTCTATTCTGTTTCTTTTTTGTCTCGTTTTCTTTCTTCTTTCTCCTCTTTGTTTCGGCACATTTTTGACCACACGGTTTCTCTCCCAGATCCTGGCCACCATGGGCGGGGACCCCACCGACATGCCGAATCATGAATCAATCTACGAGACCCACGAGGTCCCAGGCCACGAGGGACGCACCGGGCCCCCGGCGCACCGCACAGGGAGCTCCTCAGCCAGTGACGCACATTTCACACATTGGTCTTGGCATCTGCGTCATTCATCAGTTATGGCTTGTTGGGACACGGGGTTTAAAAACGACGACCAGCAAGCACCTGCCAATCTGCAATCTGTGTCATTGGCGAATGACATGTGCTTGTGGGTAGGTGGGTAGTTGTATCTATTTCACGCTTTGCTCGATTCTTTCAGTATTTGTCCCATCTCTTTGACGCCGAAACGGCTGCACCTCTCCGCCTATCCTTTACCTGAAGAACAGCATAGTAAAGGAGGCTCGGTGGTTGAAGATATCTGGGTAGGTACGTGATAAAAGATATCTTTTTTTTTTCCTCTCGCTTTAGCTATCAACACACCTCTTTTTCTTTTTCTTTTTCTTTTTTTTTAGCATAGAAAAGAAAAGGGAAAACCAGTTCCAGAGAGGACGGAAAAGTAAAAATGATTGTAAAAATGCAAAGGGGAAGAAAGAAAGAAGAAAGCGACCACGACGCTATACCCCCTCCGCTCGATCCAACGTCGGCCCAAACCCTCTCTACATCCGCATCCCAAGTACAGAGCGGGCGTGTAAACCAATTGCTCCGCCTGCGCATTGAGATTCATGAAACAGGGAGTTTTGTCACCCCAGCCGGTATGGATAGGTTCGGCGCACGTTCTTGATACAGGGAGTGGACAATGGTGAAAAGATGGGATTTTTTTAAAAGAACGCTGCCTTGCATGATTTCTTCCCCCCCCTTTCTTTCATTCTGTTCTCTATCTTTTCCTACTTTATTTATCTGGTTGTGAATAGTCGTTACTTACCATCATTCCCTCACGTCCATCTATATCTACTGCTTCCATCTGCTCACCTTCTGTGCCCAGTGCCACTACCCTGTAGGGCTGTACTCTCTCCATCTAGTTGTGCATTCCGTGGTGCGAAAATGCCCGAAAGACTGAAACACCAACACACCAACCAACACCCCCCCCCCCCAAAAAAAAAAAAAAAAAAAAAACCCCGGAACGCTTGACTCAGACGCAAGCAGTCATTGTCATATTCCCCGCACCCGCTAGCAATGTGCTCTATCTAGATTCAGGGACATGACTGGGAGGAGGTTTCTGCGATAACGGAACGAGGCTGGGGTCATGAATTCCCGATTTGGGCGCATGCACACCACCAGAGCATGAATGCACCACGGCGATGCAGAGACAACCACGTTGCTCGGAGCGTGCGTCAGCCCGGCCGTCGCCGAATGCTGCATGTGGACGTTTTTACTGCGCGACGGTGTGAATATGATGAGGTTTACTCATTCATTTCTGTCTTTATGTATTTATGTATTTATGTATTTATGTATTTATGTATTTATGTATTTATGTATTTATGTATTTATGTATTTATGTATTTATGTATTTATGTATTTATGTATTTATGTATTTATGTATTTATGTATTTATGTATTTATGTATTTATGTATTTATGTATTTATGTATTTATGTATTTATGTATTTATGTATTTATTTATTTATTTATTTATTTATTTATTTGCTGCGTCAGAGGTCCGTTCATCTCGGAGGCAATCGATGATCCGAGGGTCTCGGTTCCTGGGAGTGCTTCTCAAAGTGATGGATGATGCATGAACATTTTTTTTTTTTGTCTTTTCGGTGACGACTGCCGTTGCATGTCAGCCCGGCGCTGGATTGCGTGCCAGCCACATCTGGCAAGCACTTGGCTCCAAAATTGGCATCTGCATCTGCATCTGGCCCACCTGACAGCATATCGTTATCTGTTGGAACCAGCACCCCCTGCTAACCGTTTGAGGCCCATCGTCTCTGGCAGGCGGGTGCCCTGGAGACGGACTGCACCAAACATGAATGTTCACGAGGCGGCACAGCACATCTTTCATGACGGGAAGCTTGCGTGACTTGTCACATTGTATACACACACACACACACACACACACACACAACAAAACACGGAGAGAGACGGGGAGAGAGGGATGGAGATGCAGTTGTCCACGTACTTCTCCCTTCCCCGCAATTACGGTTGTCCGTCCGTCATGCCCAGCGACATCATCACTCCATGGCATCGGCGGACCAGACAGCGACATGTCGTCTCGCACCGCACGCCTCTTGTGTTCCGAGTACGTTGATAGCAGAGCCAACGTGTGTACCGTCGCCAAGTCTATTTGCTGGTCGACAGGGCATTTTGACCCGCGGAGCGCTTGATTCCATGTTACGTGTGCATGCACGTCGGCCTCGCCAGCACGCATATGCGTCTTATTTCCCAGGTGAGAGATTGCTGCTGCGGGCTGGGGACGAAGCTGCGGCAGCATGTCCAGGAGCCAGTCGTCAGCTTCGAGGATGGGACACGGCAGGCGGACCGACCGACGGTGTCAGATGCGAACGCACGATCAACAAGCAACAAGGGGTGAGATGTGATGTGCGAAAATGGGTTTTCGGGTCGAGGCGAGGTGGAGGTTGTGGTTGTGGTTGTGGTCGACGAGAGGTCTGGCTGGCTGGTGGTATTCGGGTCGACGTGGATCCGTGGACTCGTGGACCTGTGGTGCAGTGCAGACTTGTTGAGGACTCGTCGACTCGTAGAAAGTCCGCAGGCTCCAAGTCGTCTTGTGGAGCAGCAACAAGCAACTGGCGCCTTCCCCGCTCCTTCTCTTCCTCTCCGGCTCACACAGCATGGTGACCGCACCCGGCTTCACACAGGCCACAGCCCAAACGAGCGGCCTTGGTCCAGCAGCGTGGTCCAGCGAAACCCCCCACTAGACGGGTTCTGGTTGGCCCGTTCGGCTTCAGCTCGGTTGCTGGTTGGTTGTGCGACGGCATGCATGGGGATCTCCAATGACGGGCGATAAGGCATTGATTGATAGACAGACAATTGCGTGCGGAAAAGCCAACTCAATGGCAAGCCGACTCCAACAAACCCCCACATGCGGTCCATGAAACGTTTTGTGGTCAATGGTTTTTCAATCGCCGATGAAGCCACGGAGCCACGGAGCCATGATTATTGGGCTGGGCGGGACCACCAACCACGATGCAAGTTCCTGCGCTTCTACCGAGCGATACGACGGGAATGCAAAAGATGCCGCATCCATCCCCTCCTTCTCTTGTCTTGCCTCGTGCTGTGGTTTGTGACACGAGACGTTGATGCCGCGCTGCGGTTGTGGGTTGCGCTGCGGGTTGCGCTGTGGGTTGAGCTGTGGGCTCTGCTGCCGTGGGCTCTGCCTCCAGTGCTGCCGTGATGGTAGCGCACGCAGCCCGGTACCGGTCCATGCTACCAACCCCCGCGACCGGACCGGCACAAAGGACACAGAGGCGCAGGTTGTGCGCCAAACAACAACAACAAGGCCGCTGGTTGATGCGCGTGCGGAGCGTGCGGTGCATGTGCATGTGCTGCTTTCAATGTTGTTGATGTCGACGGTCAAACAACAAAAGCCTCCAGGAGTCCTCATCCTCTGGAGATTCATTCACCAGCCAGCCCGTCAGCCCGCCCCTCTCTTGTCACGGCCATGATTCGTCTGGTGGCCTGTCGAATGTCGATAGCCTGTTTCCCTTGCCCGGAAAGGGCCAAGGCTGGCCCAACAAGATTGGTCCCGTCCACTGGCGACAGCAGACGGCAGCCGCCGTGCCGCCTTCATCAACCGTCAGGACCCAGTGGCAGTCAGTGGAGTGGTCACCCTTTGATGGTCCCTTTCAATGACACGGCTACTTACCTAAATAAGTACCTACTAGGTACTTCCTAGTAGTTAGCCAACAGCCTCCCCCCCTCCCCCCATCCACCATCGTTGATGCTTGCAGTCTTGTCCCAGCTCGCCCGCCCGCCCGCATGCAGCCCTCGGCCATCTCGCACATCCACCACATAAAAGTCCAGCGCCGACTCCACCAGTTTTTCCCATTTGTCCTTCTCCCTCCGCGCACTCATGCGCTCTCACTGATTAACTTCTGCACCATCGTCCTCCCCCACAGCTTCTCCCTCCTTGCCGTACGGAGTCAGCCCCGAGCACTGGAGGTTTCGGGTCTCCAACTGGGCGCCATCTTTTCCTTCTTGTCCTCATCTCTCTCTCTCTCTACTCTACGTCGCGCCCACCCCATTCGCGTCGAGACTGCCACCCCCGCCAACGAGTCCACACGCACAACCTCCGAGATTTCGTCGTTCCCGCGCCTTTGGACACTGCTGCTGACGAGAAGGAACAAACCTGTGGTGGGGGATTTTGTTCATGGTTGGCCAAAGACATTCTAGACAAAGCATCCTTCGAAACGCACAGATGCCGGGCTTGCTCGACCTTTGAACATCATTACCGCCTAATCTGCTGAACGACAGCAACGACAGCAACGAAAAAAAAAAAAAAATAAAGGGGAGAATAAGTAGGGAAAAAAAAGAAAAGAAAGAAGGAGCAAGAAGCAAGACAAGACCAGAAGTTCCGTGCCGGTTTGTGCCTCGACGAGGGCGGCTAGGGCACACAGGAGAAGCGATTTTCCTCCTGCTATATTTACTCGGAAAGACGGATTCTCCGCGGGCTCAGCCCTCAGAATCTCGGCCTTCGTCTCTGGTGAAATGCTGGAGCCGCACGCCAATATGATATCAATGGACCAGGCCAACGCCTACAATCATTCACGGCCCGGAACCGCGTCCTCAAGCATATACTCCGGTCAACAACCACAACACAGCTTTCAGCAGCATCCGCATCCGCATCCGCATCCTCATTATCATCACCAGCAGGCTGGCTCGCCATATGCACAAGCTGTGCCTCCGCACGTGCAGCCTTCGCGCCGCTCACCATCAATCAACACCTTCAGCACCGCATCGAGTATGCAACCCCCCGCTGCTTACCGCACCTCGTCTTCGACAGACCTCCGACGCTCCATCTCCAGCCGTTCTGGAGGGACCATCTCCCAGCCATCCGGCTACGTTGCGCTCCTTCGTAAGCAAAAAGCCACCGTGTGGTGCGATCGCGCCCAGTATGAGGACCCGCACGTCACGGCTCAGCAACGCGCAGCCAAGATGCGAGCAAACCTCGAGGTGGTGGGAGGCGGCCGTGGTGCCCTCATCGGCAGCCGAAGCAACACCGGCATCAGCGCCACCGGCAAGGTTGCGGCCAAGATCAGACACCACGGTAAAACGCCCGTGGTAGGATATGCACCGGGAGACACCAACCATGTCGGAGTCGGCGGCGTTCCGTTACGTCTCAGTGCCACCGAAGTCGAGGGAGAAAGCAGCGACGAGGATGATGCCCAGACCATGTCTCGGGCCAACCATCGCCGAACGGGAAGCAGCGGTCGAAACAGTATCGCAAGCGGTAGACGGGTCGCGCAGTACCGGGCTTCAGCTGGTTCTGTTGCCTCGGGATCCCAGCGACGGCGAAGTCCAGACGATACTGCCGAGCGAATAAGCAATCTGACCGACCATGCCGAGGGACCGCTCAAACCCATGGACGATGCTGCGTCTGGCCGAGCTCAGAGTGCCACGAGCGCTAGTAGCGGTGAGCGGGCTGATAATGTGGGAGAACTCGGCGTCGCCCCTAACCTGGCTCTCAACTCGCACAAGCATTCAGCCTTGACGAGAGAGAAGAGTGTCAAGAATCCCGAAGAACTCAGGCGAAGAGGTAGCGTTGACGAGAGAACCGCTACTCTCACCTCGGGCCGACTTTACATTGCCAATCCGGATTGAAGAAGGGGTCGAACAAGAATAACAACAACAACAACAACAACAACAACAACAACCACATCAAATGAACAGCATAACCGTTGTGCACACGTCTTACTCAACACGAGTTCACGGGTCTTTCATCCCACCCACTTTTCTCCATTCCGTGCTCATGCACAATTCGGTCGTTGTAATTCATCCCATCTACATTGACTTGGGGTGTGCGGACCGGATGGAGATTTTCACAATCGCTTTCTGTCCAATATTCTCTTTGTGTTTGCTTTTTCTTTTTCTTTTTCTTTTTCTTTTTTTTTTGCCGATACCAATCAAACTCTGTGCATTATTCTACTTCCTCTTTTGTTACGAACTATCGCTAATGTTCCCTGATACTCGTTCCCGCTGAGCGGCGACAAAAAGAAAACAAAACAAAAAAAACCCTTAAAAATAGCTCCCCCTCCCCTTATATTCCCCCGCAACCCAGGCAAAGAAAAGGCTATTTCTACAGTCATTGTTTTTCTGTCTCTTAATCTAGCGAATACAAAAGGGGGAAAGCGTGTTTCTGATGGGCATTACCCGCCAAACTCTGGGTTTCCATCAAAGACGTACACAGCCTATGAAAATAATTTAATTCAACACGAGAAATGATGAGCAGATGGTGCCATCATCAGCTACTATTCCTCTCACTGTGCAATTGTGCAATTGTGCCTTGTGTGATGCGTAGGAGTCTGGTCATCATCATTGGATAGACGTGGTTCGTATACCGTGTGATGAGTTTGTCGCAATTCATGCATTCATGCGACGTCTGCCGCCTAAAAAAAGAGATCACACGAAGGGGAAACGGTGGAAACCAGTTCAATTCCAAGAGAGGTCAAGTGCGGGGCAAGGCACAAGCATTTCGCTTCTGATCTGATGGATGGTACTTACTCACTTGTCATGTATCAGTCATGCACCACCAGCCGTGGCCCGATCATTACCCGTAAAGTGCCTCCGTCGCGGCGACGCGATTTGGCCCCAGACTTCTGGCCCCAGAGGACCCTTCGACGCGTCCAGGGTGGCAGGCGCCAATTTCACACGCCTGCCGCGTTTGTGGCTTCCCCATTTCCATTTGCACAACCGAACATTGAAGCCAACTCGAGAGCCCTCTCTGCCTTCGACACACATCGCATCAACCCAATAACCCCCTTGAACGATCACCAACCATCCCGCTGCACGATTGCTCATCTTGGCTGCGAGCACGAGCGACCTCAAGACCCATCGCCAGCTTCGAACACTGTTCTGCTATCCTGCACAAACGTCAAACGGTCCACGAAAGGCCGTTTCGGAACGTCACTTGGCTCCGACTTGGATGCAGACAAATCCTGTGCCGCAATAGGTAGTCACGCCGTCGAAACCTAGAAAATATTGATCGTTTATTTGATTGTCTCGGCCCTTGGCCAAATTCGCTTCTTCAGCGCTGAACTATAAACCGTCGGGGGCTGGGCGACACCCTACCAACAGATTCGTTCCGCTTTCGCGATGCCCCTATTCGAGATGTCACCCAATGTCCAGGACATGGACTCGGCGGGGCGCAAACGAAGCCACGACGAATATGCAGGAGATCTCGTCAAGGTGGTTGATGACGTGGATGCCAAGACACCCAAAATGAACTCGGTTCGACCAGCCGGTGACAGCTGTAAGCTTCGCATCTTCCCTCAGGATGGGGTATTTTTTTTTATTTGTTCGTTGTTTCGAAATGCTGACTTTCTTTTTTCCTTCCTTCCTTCCTTCCTTTCTTTCATATCACAGCATTGCCCTCCAACATTCATTCATCACCGAATGGACCTGGTTCACCCGCAATTACCGAGACTGGAAGAAGCACTCCCGCGCCCATCTCACCCTCTCCACTGACGCCCACAAAAGCGAAGCCTGGCGAGTCTTTACACGGCGATGAAAGTCCTGCGACCATGTCGCCGAACTCTGTAGCGCCAAATTCGTCCTCAGCGACGAATCCGGGCCTCACCTCCAAACGCAAGCGCCTCACGGCGGTGGAGAAGCAAGCCAAAGAAAGGGAATTGGCGGAGAAGAAAAAGGAGCGCGAGGAGCAGGCTGCCAGAAAGGCGGCCGAGAAAGCCAAGCTAGAAGAAGAAAAGGCAGCACGGGCCAAGGAACGCGAGGACAAACGCAGGCAAAAGGAAGAGGAAGACAGACTCAAAGCTGAGCAGCGGGACGAGAAGAAACGCAAGAAGGAGGAGGAGCAGCGGCGCATCCAGGAAGAAAAAGAGAAAAAAGCAAGGAGTCAGCCGAAGCTAAATGCATTTTTCAAGATCCCAAGCACTCCGAAGCCGGAAGGCAACAATACTGTTGTCTCGGATGTGGCCACTCCTACCAGGGACGCTCAGCCTGTGGGGAAAACCGAATACGAAAGACTCTTCAAGCCATTCTTTGTTCGAGAAAACACGCGGTTGGCACCCTGCGCCACCCAAATGGATCAAGAAACCAAAGACGCCAAGTCACGGATGCTTGACGAGTTTATTATCAGATCACAAAATAACCAGGAGGCAGCTTGCCAATCGTTTGATGTCATTGAGCACCTGTGTCTCCCTTACAAGCCTGCGACACGGGGCAAGATACATCATCCCGTCAAGCACATCATGGAATTGGCGTCGAGCGGTACTGGCGGCACATTCGACGAAGCGCGAAAGAAACTGGCCAGCATCCCACAAAAGGTTATCGCATTCTCACAGGATGTCCGTCCACCATACTACGGCACCGTCACTCTCAAGCCGTTCGCCCTGGGTCGTGCCATTATTAATCAGCTTGCTCGCAGGCCAATGTATCGCCGCCTGCCGCTTGACTATGACTATGACTCAGAAGCGGAGTGGCAGGAGGAGGAAGGGGAGGATGTGGACATGGATGATGATGATGAAGAAGACCTTGATGATGAGGATAACATGGACGGATTCTTGGATGATACGGAAGATGGTGGCCTCTCAACAAGGCGGGTGTTTGGTCAAGCAATGGAACCCGAAAGCACAGGCATCTGCTTCGAAAATGAAGACGGTCTCGGACCTAATCGTACGACATACGAACACGGGATAGAATTCATTACCGGTAAGACTGGGCTCGTTCACCGCTCAAAACTTTTTTTCGCTACACGTTGGCTGACAAGAGCATCACAGACGGATTGGAACACCATTGGGGCATCGATCCCTTCTCCACTCAGTACTGGGACACGTTGGTGAAAGTAAAGCCGACAAAATCCGCAGTCACAGCAGCGATAGCAGCAGCATCAGCAACGACAGCGACGTTGACGACATCGACAGTGTCTGGAATGCCACCTCCAGCAGCACCTCCGAATGCTTTCGCGGCTCTCAATGGCGAGGCCGGTACCGGGACGGCCGCGAAGCTGGTCAAGGCCGAGCTGATGAATGATGTGAAACAGGCCATCCTCGACAACAAGGCGCTCTCCAAGGTTGGCATCATCGACTTCATCTTTCACCAGTTCCGGGACAATGTATCTCGGGCCGAGGTCAAGAACACACTGGAACTTGTCGCCGAGAAAAAAGGACCTGGACGGACAAAAGAATGGGATCTAAAGCCAGGCCACGAGCTTTCATTGTAAAAAGAAGAAGAATAAAAGAAAGAAAGGAAAGGAAGAGAAGAACAAGAAATGGAATACAAGAGCTCAATTTGGGGGAGGGGTGGTTGCTGGGAAACAGAGGGGTTTCCTTCCCCTGAATCCACCAGTTTTTGTCGTAATCGGTGTTTTTATTTAGCGAGCGAAGGGGGCAACTTTGGCTGGCATGCAGTGGCAGACTGAGCGACTTCTGCATTTTCTCCGTGTACATAGAATAGAATGTTCAATTTTGTTGGAAGAGAAGGGTCGAGGTAGCTTGCGCCAGAGCGCGTCAAAAGATTGAACATCGAAACTACATGGTACATTGTGTATGTAGATATGCACATATGCACATATTGTACATTTGTATGCATGTATAAGAACATTGTATGCGACAGAATGGGAGATGGGGCACGTGTGCGCGTGCACGTGTCTGTCTCTGGCGCGCATTCCGTGGAGTTGCGGGGCTGCAATGCAACCAGACGACGGGGCCGCCACCACACGCCCCTGCCCCACCAGACCACGCAGGCCACTCCCCCCACCCCCCCCAAGCCGCAAAACTTGGGAAGCGGCCTCGCGCGGCTGACCGTCGATAACCAAACCGCAATCACAACCCAACCCCCTTTTGCGTCCAAAACAAGAACAACCAGGCAGACACGCTGTCCCAACGCGAAACCCCGATTCCGAGCCTGGGTCCCGTTCTCCCGTCCATCTTACGCTGCTCGCACGGCACGCGCATACCATGGTCCATCTCCACTCCTAGCCGAAAGCCCTCACATCCGGCATGGACAACCCGTGGGACTCCTCCTCTCCCTGGATAAGCGGCGATTCGGACATCGGGATTCCCGCGCCGTCGCTGCCGGTGCCGGTCGAGCCGAGACTGGAGCTGGAAGACATTCACTTTGCGGGGTTGGGGGAGGGGCCGCGTGGGCGGTCTGCTTCGCCTTGGGGCCGGATAGGCCCTTTGGAGGAGGGGGAGGAGGAACCGTGGGGGGGGATGGGGAGACGGGGCGTCTGGTACGGGGGACTCGAATGGGAAGAGAGCAGGGGGGGAACTCGTGGCGAGGGCAACGGCGGTGGTGACGTTGCCGGATCCGTGGACGGGGCCGGAAACGACGCCGCTGACGAGACATGCGGGGGTGGAGGACGGGGACAGGAATGCTGATTCGGGGATTCGTTTGGTGGGAGAGGAGCCGCTTGTTGGAGAGGAGGATGAGGTGGTTGGGGGGCTGGTGCCGCTTCCCGGTGTCGGTGTGGTGGATGACGGGACTGGCGATGATGAGACTGGGCGAGGTGGTTATGAGGACCAGGAGGGGGGGTCGGGAGAGGAGAGTGCGGAGAGATGCGCATCGCCGGAGCGAGAGAAGCCGGCGCAGGGGGAGGGGAGTAGGCAGGTCTCCAAGGTGCGGGAGCTGGTGGACTTGTATGATGGCATGGCGAGGACTCGGAGCTTGCGTCTCCCTGTGGCAGAGATGCCGTCCGGGGACGACACCACGACGGCGGCGGAGGAGGAAGAGGAAAGGGAGAAGGAAGACAAGAAGAAAGCCGAGAAGAAAGACGAGGTTGACGTGGATAATGGTGGGCTTGAGGAGAAAGCGAGCGGGATGCATCTGGGCGGGCTGGACGATGGAATGGAGAGCCCGAGAGGAGAATTCAAGGAAGGGGACGATGTTTCTTCTACGGAATCTTTAGCAGCAGCAGTTGAAGAAGAAGAAGGGAAAGAAGAAAAAGAAGAAAAAGAAGAAAAAGAAGAAAAAGAAGAAGCAGAGGAAGCAGAGGAAGCAGAGGAAGCAGAAGCAAAAGACCATGGGACTTTCGCTACTTGCAACACAACCACCACCACCGAAACACCCGTGCCGACGACGGCTCTTCCATACCTCATTGATTTCTGCAACCTGGACGACCTCTTCCCCGGAACTCAACCATGCTCGTCCTCCTCCCTTCCACTCGAACGCCTTCCCGACACCATCGTCAACGACAGCTTTACATCTGTATCCCAACGCAAGGCCTGGTACCGCGTCTCCCGTTCGGGCTCCTTGCGGAAGCACAACCTCGGTGACGACGACAGCTACGTGCGCGTCTCGTGGCCCAACTCCCACGTTCGAAAAGACGTCCTCGCCACCGTCCGGCGATGGTTGGAGGAGGAGTCCCTGGGCGGCCGCCTCCCGCCTGGACGAAGACCAGGCCACCACGCCGGCGCGAGCATGTTCAACTGGGACTCGGACGCACCGGGCGTGCAGATTGGGGAGCTGCTCTCCCAGAAGAGAACCCGTGCGGGCCACGTACGACAGGCGTCTGCTGCTGTGCAGGGGACGGTCATGTCGCCGCTGGCGACGTCTTTCGGGTGGAGCTCGAGCGTGCCTGCGTCGCCGGTTGACACGGGGAGATTCTTCCCGTCAACGTCGGAGAGGCTTGTTAAACCGTCTCCTCTGACGCAGACGCAGGAGTCTGGACCTGTGCATACGGAGCTGGAGGGTTTGACGGACGCGACGTCGATAATGTCGGAGACGGCGCCTCAAGAGGCTCCGCCCGTCCCTGAGAAAATATCTTCAGCAGAGAGTGAAGACGACGCCGAGGCCGACGCAGACGAAGACGACTGGGGAGAGATGGTGTCATCGCCAACGGCAGCCATGGCACCCCCGTTCCCCAAAGAGACCACGACAGGATCAGAGGCCCTGCCGTCCACCGTGGACACCGCGCCTCAAAAGAGCCCGCCGCTCTCCGAGAAAATATCTCCAGTGGAGAGTGAAGACGATCAAGGCCAAAAGAAAGACCAAAACGAAGACCAAAACGAAGACGAAGACGAAGACGACTGGGGCGAGATGGTGTCCTCGCCTACGGTGGCCATGGTACCCCCGTTCTCCTTCGAGGCCACGACGGAAACACAAAGCCCATCGCCCACCGTGGACACACCGCCAGCGCGTTCCTCGCCGTCCACAGCAACACATGAAGACGCAGGAGAGGTTTCCACGGGTCCAACGTCTCCATCGGGATCAGAATCAGCAGCCGCAAAGGGCACGCGCCTTTCCATTCTCTCTGCCCAACCATCTTTTAGTCAGGACATCCTCTCTCTCGTGGAGGCGAATCCCTGGGGCGGCTCGGACTTGCTCGACCACAACTCTGCTTCAGCGACTAGGCACGAGCCTTTGCCGCGCGGCAAGAAGTCGATGGACGTTGCGGCGGAAAAGATGGATGGTGGCTCCTCTACTTTTACGAAGACTGGGGACCTATCTCCTCTGCCTGCGACACGAGTGGCGGATCCTCTGTTGTCAACCGTCTCGGACAATGTGTCTATGTCCACCACGCTGGATGTCCCATCCCCTCATGAAACGGTTTCTCGTGGTTCTTTCCCCTCACTCACGGGTGGTGCTGGCCATCAACAAGCTGCACCTCTTCCTCCATCAATGCTTGCTATGAAAGGCGCCCATCTTGTCTCGTCCACACCAGCGGCACTGGAAGCAACGCGCCCAACGGCACCCTCAACAACAACAACAACAACAACAACAACAACAACCATGGCAGCGCACCACGCCAATGTCTCCGTCATGGAACAGCAGCACTTCATCGTCGAGGCTGTGGAACATGTGCTAAGGGGTCTGCCCGACCTATCCTACATGCTTCGCTGAGTCAAGTATACGGTGCGTTACGATGAAATAAAAAATAAAAAATGGAAGGTGATATTTTGGAAAGAATGAAAAAGCGAGTAAATATTCTTGTATTTCAGTAGAATCATGTGTATTTTCATGGGCGGGATCTGTGAGGGAGATTATATATACTGGTGTATACTATTGGGGGTGTTTTGGTGGGTGACGGACCCTGGATGAGGTGGGATCATGGTTGCACGGCTGTGGTGTGTTTGATATTTGACATGGGAGTGCAGCGCAGGTTTGGATCAAATCAGTGCCGACAGTGCACAGAATGGATCGTGTACAGATGATGATTCTTGGAACAGAAGCCAGAACAGGAGCAGGCGCGTAGCATGGGCAATCTAGGCGTATTTAAAGAATAAATGAGAAGCAAATAAAGTCGTCGACGACGACGACGACGACAACAACAACAAAAAGAAGAAGAAACGAAAATGAAACAAAAGTCCCATGATGAGGCAATCCATCGCCCAAATTTCTTCCTGCCTGACGAAGCACGCACGCAACACAAAAAGGGTATTCCAAAGATGCGTCACGCACTTGGGAAGCCGATGCAGACGTGAAACCCTACCGGATACAAGATGGTAATAACCACGCGGGGAGAGGCCCTCATTGCAGCTCTTGGGAACGATACCACGACGTAGAAAGAGGTGAAAGATAAAACCGTCTGCGTTGTCTGCGTATGGCGGTTCTAGCCCTAGAAGTGGAAAGAACAGGATACGCAGAACGCAAAGCTGCCGTATGAGCGGGATCGGGCCGTGGAACCGAGGGACGCGATTCGGAGAGCTATCGATTTGGAAAAAAAAAAAAAGATATCAAAAACAATGCCGTGCTTCCTCGCATGATACAATTTACCAGACAAGGCTGGATAGGATTCTTAAACGCTGACAAAGAATGAACGCGGGTATATGCCCCTCGGGTAGGGAGTGGTGTGTACCAAGTTGACGAGAGTTTCTTGGCTAACCAACTAACAGGAGCTGAACGAGAGGAATGCTTCCGCAACATGCATACACACAGCACGTCCAACTAGCACAGAGTTTCCTCCGCCGCCGTGCCGACCGGGCTAGCCCTCCGTCTCCGTCCCTCTCGTTCGGTCGCCGGCGGGAGCCAGCCTCGCGGGGATCCAACAGACTATCAGAAACACGTATAGTCACGGAGGGCGTATCCTTTACTCTTCCGGCAACAAAGCATGCCTTCCCTACCACGTCTTGTACCGCCCGCACGCGCAACTCTGCCGCCATTCATGCATCACACCCATAGCACAGCAATTCGTCGCCAAGTCCCTTGCCGGAAGAAACCCACCCCGCTCGCGCACAAGTATACCATTATGCAAAAAGGGGGACCGTTTCAAAACATGTACGGCGCCTTGACGACTCGAGGTAACTCCGACGGAACGCCTCTAGCTAAACCGGTCATCAAGCTTGAACTAGGAGGGGAAAACGATATCAAAGTTTTGATCTACGCCACCTAGAGCTATACCATCTCCATCGCAAGAACATGTAATATCCATTGACTTGCTTGATATGTCTCATGCGGAAAAAGGTTATCAAAGCTCCATGTCCCGGCCGTTTAGAGCTACATCTCCACCACACAATGAATGTACAATATTCATGAAGATTCCATACATCTTTTACCGCATTTGCCGACACATTCGCGACAACCCATATGGTCAAAATACATTGTCAGATGACTGCACATGTCCCGATCATGGATGGCATGGCCGAGGCTCGCCACGGATGCTGATTCAGAATCCCAAGACAAGACTGTTCATGTAGATAATCGCTACGTGTTCTTGGCAGCGACTGGTCCCGAACCCCCTGGCCGAGATTGTGCCACTCGTGTGCCAGCACGAGTGCCGTGCGCTGATCTGGGTGGCACTGATCCTGTTTGAACATGTAATGGTCTCAAGGCACAGACATCAGGACAACGGACACCGCCAAGGAACAAATCGGACAGCGGGATTGGCAATCATGGTCTTCTTCACACGATATTCAGGGAATCACATTTCGCTGCAGAAATGGATTCAAATAATCCCCCAAAACAAAAACCAAGCTCTCTGCAAACTGACACCAAACAATGCCCTTCTCGCTCCAAAACGCCTCGGCAATGCAACCGCCCCCCCCCTCGGCCCCATCCCTTAAGCCAGTCCCTTGGACGTCAATATCTGACTCAGCTCCTTGAATCGAACCGGCTTGGTTAGAAACAAGTCGATGCCACACGTAAAGGCCTCCTTCTGCGCCTCGGCTGATGCCAAGCCTGTCAGGGCAACAATAGTGCACGCATCCAGCTTCGCGTCCTTTTCTTGCTGCCGAATGAGACAAGACGCCTCGAACCCGTTCATGACGGGCATGGAAAGGTCCATGAAGATGCACTTGTACGCGCCGGCGCCTAGGCGAAACGCCTCGACCGCTTCCTTGCCATTACACACCGCGTCGTGCAAGTAGCCCATCTTGTTCATGCAGGACGATAAAATTTTGAGGTTGATTGGATTATCGTCAACGAGGAGGAACCGATCTCGCGGCGGAGGCGACACTGAAAGCGATGAGGACGGGTACAGCGACGGCGACGGCAACGGCGGCGGTGACGACGACGACGAATCCTTGGTTGAGTTGAGATGGACTGCCTCTTCGCATGATGCGTTTGCGCTCGGTGGGGAGGGTGGTGAAGTCGCCGCGTCGGCCTTTCCAAGAGGCGCTTCGTCGAAACAAGACTTGTCATTCGGTAATGATCCTTCTTCACTCGTCGACGGATGATCGCTGAGCATCGCATCGACAGACAGCCGGTCCTGACGCACTATGTCCGGCTGTTTCAGCTCGGCGGATGTGCTCCGAGAGATGCGCTCATTCCAGCGTTGCAGGCTAGATGCTAGCACTCTGGCCAACTTTCTAGGACCGACGCTGTCATGGTGTAAGTAAGAGGGATGAGGGCGAAGAGAAAGCACGCAGGATACAGAGGACAAAAAAAAGAAGAAAACAGAGAAAAAGAGGAAAAAGAGGAAGAGAGAGAGAGAGAGAGAGAGAGAGAGAGAGAGAGAGAGAGAGAGAGAG
>AFRA01000327.1:0-32524 GCA_000223055.1 Claviceps fusiformis PRL 1980
GGGGGGGGAAGGGGGGGGGTAATAGAGTATAGGCTTAAGGCTAGTATAGGAGCGTTATGCCTGTTTTTTATTATCTTTTAGGCTGCTATTTTTTATGTATTAGTGAATATAAGTTATACATTATAATAATATATTTTAGCTATAATATCTATATAGTTCCCTAGCGTTTCTATGCCTATACTGTGCTAGGTGCCTTTTCTTATTAGTTCTTTAGTATCTTTAGCCTATTAATCTTAAAGACTTTTAGTAAGTTAGAATTAAGGGATATGCCCTATTAATATAAGCTACTTTATAAGTATAGTTACTAGCCTATTATATTCTAATGCCTTCTTAACTTTATATTAGTTATATACTAGGTGTATATTAGTGTTAATAGGGTAGAGATAATTAAAATTCTTATAAAATAGTAGAATATAGTAATAGTCTTTATTATTAGCTTAGTAGCTATATATTAATAAATCTACTTTAGGAATATATTAGTGGAAAAGGAAGGCATTAAGCCTAATTTATTCTATATATATTTATATAAGTATTATAGATTTATACTTAGTAAAGCCTAAGTAGAGGTAGATAACTTTAGTAGTAAAGGTAAAGTTAGGGTTAAGCTCTGCTACTATATAGTTAATATAAGTTTAGTATGCCTATATAGCAGCCTACTCTTAGTATTAATAGTTTTTTTATTTTAAAGTAAGCACTTTAGTTAAAGAGGGCTTTAGTAGGTAGTTATAAGGTTAGTTTAGGAATAGTATATAATTTAGATAGTTATTTAAGGGTAGTGGGTAGCTATGCCCTTAGCGCGTTAGTTTGCATTTAAGTTAAGTTACTATTATAGTATAGATGCTATAGATATACTTAGCTATTTTATTAGCTTTTATTTATTAGTAAAAGTAAAGTAAATAGTAATTAAGGTAGAGGTTAATTAAGGCTATAGCTACTTTAGTTTTAATTAAGGTATATAGTATAGCCTTAAATGCATTAGTTACTATCCTTAGGTACTTAGTTTATTTAGAAATAAATACCTTAGCTATACTCCTAGCTTTACTACTAACTTTAATAGAGGTATAGTGTAATCCTATATTATATATAATTATACTCTAAATAACCTATATATATAGGAGTTATATATTATATAATAAGTATCTCTAGGTTAAAGCTATTAGTAATATAAGTATAAGCTACTACTATATTAGTTTTAACTTAATCTAACTTTAGTATATTTTTTAGTAAAGCTTATAATAAACCTATACCTTAAGGAAGTAGGTAGATTAAACTAATTATACTATATTAATACTAAGTTAAATTAATAATATAATTACTATACACTACTTAGTAAAGTATATAAGTTTACTCTTCCTTAAATTAAACTTAAAACCTAATTCTTAAAATTATTTTTAGTAAATTACTTAGGTAGCCTTAAGGCAATCCTATATCTTCTCTACTATATACTTATATATAAATATATTTATATTATTAAAAAAGCCTATTATAAGTATAGAATATATTACTTAGAGCTTAGTATATAAAGGAGTAATATAGAGTAAAAAGAAAATAGGGGAGATTAAGGACCCTTATAGTATACCTATAGTTATAAATAAGGGGCTAGTAGATTTACTATTAAAATAAAGGTTAGTAATATATTTAGTAGTAAAGAAGTAAGTCTATACTATTATTTATATAAGGATTCTAATAGCTATAAAGGTATAAGTTAGTTTTTTATAGTAAATAGTGTTAAAGGCTATTAATATATTTAGTTAAAGTAGTAATATAATACTACTATAGTGCTACACTATATATACTAATTCTATTAAAACACTTAGTATAACTTTTATTAACCTATTTACTTTATTACTTATTTATAGGTTAGGTAGTATACTACTTAATTTAGCTATAAGGGTAAGCTAACTTACTACTACTACCTTTATTACTTTATTAATAATACTAAGAAGTAAGATAGAGTGCTAAGCCTTTACTCTATACTACTTTATTAAGGTCTTACCTAGCTTATAAAGAATAACTACTTTTACTTACTAAAATAAAGCTAAGTAGTAGCTAATATAATAATATATATTAAGTAGGTAGGTAAGGGTCTTAGCTAGTAGCTTACTATATACTTTAAGGTAACTAGCTAGAAGTTTATTTAATCTTAATACCTTTTAACTAGCTAAGCTTTTAATAATATTATAGATTTTATTAATATTAAAGTAGTCTTTTAATAGGAATATTATAGTATTAAGGTAGTTATTAAAATTCTTTAGTATATTATTAAGTTAGGCTTAAGAGGAAAGGAAGAAGTAATTAGCTAGTATAGCTACTTTCTTTTAGTATAACTTAATAGTTATAGCATTTATACCCTTACCTTAAATAAAATTAAGGATTTATTACTATTTTAGTAATAGTTTACTATAAAGCTATACCTAGTGTTTAAGTTTCTATAGGCTTTTTTTATAGGTAATAGCTATTTTAATAATAAAGCGCTAGGCACTATACCTTTTATTACTAATAGTTTAGTATTATATTTAAGCTATATTAGTAGTAAGTTACTAGTTCTCCTTAGTATAGAATATCTACTATTACTTTAACACTTTCTTTATATTTTAGGTAGCTTTTTTAGTATAGTAATTTTACTATAAATTTAGCTTAAGGCTACCTTAAGGTTCCCTTAAAACTACTAAATCTATAATAAATTAAAGCTTAGCTATTATTTATTTTATATAGCTATTAATTTCTATAGGTATTTAAAGTAAAGGTTTAGTAAGGTTATAGTAGAATTATATTACTACCTTAGCTACTATAAGGTTATTCTTTATATATAGCTATTTAAAATAAAGTAGGTAGTTACTATATAGCCTTAAGCTAGTGCTAATATAGATAAGCTATAGGATATAGTTAGATTTAGTAAGGTTTAGTCCCTTTATAAATTTAGCTTCTATATTATAGGTAACTTAAGTATAGTTAATAATACTATCCCTTTTACCCTATATTCTTTAAGTTACTTTACTTTATAGTATTATAAGTTTAAGCTACTACTATATTATTAGTACTAGGAGTATATTACTCTTTATTAAGGTTTAGCTATAATAGTTTTAAAGTAAGTAATGTTAGTTAAAGTCAAATAAAAAAACTTTTCGCGAATTCGCCTGCACCGTAGTAGCGACGCGGAACCGACTCTAAACCTCTTAAAAAGTGTAGAAAAAGAATCGCTATATCTATTTTACCCTATCTTTAATAGCATATTAGTACTAGAGCGTAGGTATAGTGGATAAGGCAATACTAATAGATATTAATAGTAGGAATTATAGCTTTATATAAAGCTATTACTACCTACTTATAGAATAAGGCAGCTTTATATTAATAGTGCTTTAAATTACTTTTATACTACTATTTATATATAAGTAAATACTAAACTACCTTATTATTAAATATAATAAAATAGCTAAACTTATACTAGCTATAGTACTAAAAAGTGTATAAAATATTATCCTTTATATTAATAATATAGCTTTAATATATACCTAATATAGCCTCCTTATGCCTTAAACCTATATTAAAATATTAATAAAATTAACCTTATTATTACTTAATAAGCTTATAATAGTTAAAAACTTAAAAAAAGTTATTAAATAAGTAATAAAAAAAGCTATTAGCGCTAGAAATATAATAGCTTTAAGCTAGGCTAGTATTATTATTAAAGGCACTACTTACTTACCTATTTATTAAATCTAAGCTATAATAATAGTAATACTGCCTTATATTTACTATAAAACTATTATTAAAGGTAGTATAATAACTAAAGCTATATAAAACTACTTACTTAAAAAAACTATTATAGCTATTAACTAAGCTATTAGTACTAATACTACTATAATAGTGTATTACCTTTATAGCAGTAATACTATAATTATATTTTAAAATATAGTAAAGCCTTATATTAATAATATAGCCTAAGTTAGCACTGCTTTTAAACTAAAAGTAATACTAAACTAATATATATTTAGTATTATTATTAAGGGCTTTCCTATATACTATATATAGAACTAAGGGAAGGATAATATTCTTTAAAATATAATTATAGCTAATAAATAAAGTTTAGTAAAGATTATAGTGTAGAAGCTATATAGTACTATAACCTAATCCCCCTTAATTATTACTATTAATAGAGTTAATATAGTAAATAAGCTATACTATACTAGAATTATTTATAAAGCTAAGATATTTAAGGCTAAGCCTTATAATAATACTATTTATCCCTAATAATGCTTTAAATGCTTTAAATTTAGCTATATAGCTATATACTATATATTACCCCTATAGTGTAGCTACTATATATTTAGTTAGTATAAGGAGGGTAAATAATTATACCTAGCACTATTAGGAGCTATATAGGAACGCTATATTAACTGCTTAGAACCTTACCCTATATAGTCTTATATATATAATATTATAAATAAATAATAAAACTATATATATACTATATACTTAGTATAGCCCCTAGCCTTTACTAAACCTTTAATACTAGAGAAAGATAGTTAAATAGAGATATTTAGTTATAGCTAAAGGAAAGATATAAGTAACTTATTATTATAAAAGGCTTTACTATAAAAGCAAGTTAGTAAACTATATACTTACCTCCCTAATACTTAACTAGAATTAATATAATAGTTATAAGCTACTATAAAGGCCTTCCTAAGTTAATAACCTATAGCTACTATAGTACTAAATAAGCTAAGCCTAACTTAATATACTATATAGAGTATATAATAAAGGTTATATACTAAAATATATAGAAGAAAACCTACCTTATATATTTAGCGCTAGAGTCCTAACCTAAAGCTAATATAATAGTAATATAGAAGCTAGAAACTATAAATAATAAACTACTTAACCTTAGCCTTAGCTACTTTTAACTTACTACTTAGGGTAGTTATATTATAATTTATATAAACTACTAGTATAGGCCTAGGGTATAGTTAATATATATAGGTAAGGACTAGTGCTTAATAATATTAATAGGATACTATATTCACTTAATATATTTCCTAACTTATAAACCTAATTAAATATTACCCTTTATTAACTTTATAATAGCTTTACCTTTAAACTATAGTATTTTTATAAGAGACTTTAACTAGTATTACTTACTTTAAAATTATTATAGCTAAACCTTAATAAAAAGCAATATATTTTTAGCGCTAGTAATATAGTAGTAGCTTAGACTTATAATGCTATAGGGTAAAGTAACTTAAAGAATATAAAGTAAAAGGGATAGTATTATTAACTATACTTAGGTTACTTATAATATAGAAGCTAAATTTATAGGGGGACTAAACTTTATTAAATTTAACTATATCCTATAGCTTATCTATATTAGCACTAGCCTAAGGCTATATAGCAACTACCTACTTTATTTTAAATAGCTATATATAGAAAATAACCTTATAGTAGCTAAGGTAGTGATATAGTTCTACTATAACCTTACTAAACCTTTACTTTAAATACTTATAGAAATTAATAGCTATATAGAATAAATAATAGCTAAGCTTTAATTTATTATAAATTTAGTAGTTTTAAGGGAACCTTAAGGTAGCTTTAGGCTAAATTTATAGTAAAATTACTATACTAAAAAAGCTACTTAAAATATAAAAAAAGCATTAAGGTAATAGTAAATATTCTATACTAAGGAGAACTAATAACTTACTACTAATATAGCTTAAATATAGTACTAAACTATTAGTAATAAAAGGTATAGTTTCTAGTACTCTACTATTAAGGTAGTTACTACTTATAAAGAAAGCCTATAGAAACTTAAACGCTAGGTATAGCTTTATAGTAAACTACTATTAAAATAGTAATAAATCCCTAATCTTATTTAAGGTAAAGGTATAGACACTATAACTACTAAGTTATACTAAAAGAAAGTAGCTATATTAGCTAACTACTTCTTTCCTTCCTTTTAAGCCTAATTTAATAATATACTAAAGAATCTTAATAATTGCCTTAATACTATAATATTTCTATTAAAAAACTACTTTAATACTAATAAAATCTATAGTATTATTAAAAGCCTAGCTAGCTAAAAAGCATTAAGACTAAATAAACTTTTAGCTAGTTACCTTTAAGTATATAGTAAGCTATTAGCTAAAACCCTTACTTACTTATTTAATATATACTATTATATTAGCTACTACTTAGCTTTATTTTAATAAGTAAAAGTAGTTATTTTTTATAAGCTAGGTAAGACCTTAATAAAGCAATATAAAGTAAGGGCCTAGCGCTCTATCTTACTTTTTAGTATTATTAGTAAAGTAATAAAGGTAGTAGTAATAAGTTAGCTTACCTTTATAGCTAAATTAAGTAATACACTACCTAACCTATAAATAGGTAATAGAGTAAATAAGTTAATAGAAGTTATACTAAGTGTTTTAGTAAAATTAGTATATATAGTATAGTATTATAGTAGTATTATATTACTACTTTAACTAAATATATTAATAGCCTTTAATACTATTTACTATAAAAGACTAACTTATACCCTTATAGCTACTAGGATCCCTATATAAATAGTAGTATAAACTTACTTCTTTACTACTAAATATATTACTAACCTTTATTTTAATAGTAAATTTACTAGCCCTTTACCTATAACTATAAATATACTATAGGGGTCCTTAATCTCCCTTATTTTTTTCCTACTTTATATTATCTCTTTATATACTAAGCTTTAAATAGTATATTTTATATTTATAATAGGCTTTTTTAATAATATAAATATACTTATATATAAGTGTATAGTAGAGGAGATATAGAATTACTTTAAAGCTACTTAAGTAATTTACTAAAAATAGTTTTAAGAATTAGGTTTTAAGTTTAATTTAGAGAAGAGTAAACTTATATATTTTATTAGGTAGTATATAGTAATTATATTACTAGTCTAACTTAGCATTAATATAGTGTAACTAATTTAATCTACTTACTTCCTTAAGGTATAGGTTTATTATAAGCTTTATTAAAAAGTATATTAAAGTTAGGTTAAGTTAAAACTAATATAGTAGTAGCTTATACTTATATTACTAGTAGCTTTAACTTAGGGATACTTATTATATAATATATAACTCTTATATATATAAGTTATTTAAAGTATAATTATATATAGTATAGAATTACACTATACCTCTATTAAAGTTAGTAGTAAAGTAAGGGGTATAGCTAAGGTATTTATTTTTAAATAAATTAAGTACCTAAGAATAGTAATTAATATATTTAAGGCTATACTATATACCTTAGTTAAAACTAAGGTAGCTATAGCCTTAATTAACCTCTACTTTAACTATTATTTACTTTACTTCTATTAATAAATAAAAGCTAATAAAATAGCTAAGTATATTTATAGTGCTTATATTATAATAGTAGCTTAACTTAGATATAGACTAATACACTAAGGGCATAGTTACTTACTACCTTTAAATAACTATTTAGACTATATACTGTTTTTAAACTAACTTTATAATTACCTACTAAAGCCTTTTTTAACTAAAGCACTTACCTTAAAATAAAAAGACTATTAATACTAAAAGTAAGCTATTATATAGGTATACTAAACTTATATTAACTATATAGTAGTAGGGCTTAACTCTAACTTTACCTCTACTACTAAAGTTATTTACCTTTACTTAGGCCTTACTAAGTATAAATCTATAGTGCTTATATAAATATATATAAAATAAATTAGGCTTAATGCCTTTCTTTTTTATTAATATGTTTTTAAAGTAGATTTACTAATATATAGCTACTAGGCTAATAATAAGGACTACTACTATATCCTACTATTTTATAAGAATTTTAATTACCTCTACCTTATTAACACTAGTATATACCTAGTATATAACTAATATAAAGTTAGGGAGGCATTAGAATATAATAAGCTAGTAACTATACTTATAAAGTAGCTTATATTAATAAGGCGTATTCCTTAATTCTAATTTACTAAAAGTCTTTAAGAATAATAGGCTAAAGATACTAAAGAACTAATAAGAAGAGGCACCTAGCGCGGCATAGGCGCGGAAACGCTGGGGAACTGTGCAGATGTCACAGCTGGAACGTATTATCGCGACGCATGACTTATATTCACTGACACACAAAAAACGGCGGCCTAAGAGTCATCCTCCACCTCCACTGCTACGCGGCCCCGCGCAGCCGCTGCGCCGAGCCCGCGGACCTCCTGTAGAATCTCTCCTAAGACATTATTTTGCTCCTCTAGCGCATTAGCAATACAGCAGGCCTGTAGCAGCATCTTACCCTTAACTAAGGTTAAAGCTAAAACTACTGTAGCACTGCTAGTAGCCTGCGCTACTATATTAGCAGACAGGCCTACCTACTTTATAAGCTATACTGCCTCTTTCTAAATAGCATTATACTTCTTAGCTTACTTATAAGTTAGCACTATACTAATACTATAGCTAAACTATAGCTATATTACCTTATACTTATATTAATAGGCTCCTTAAAGGTATAGAGGTTTTATATATTTATTACTTACTTAATAGCCTTTTAGTATAATATAATATTTAAATTTAGTTATAAAACTAATTAGCTACTACTAAGCTACTAATATAGATAGGGAATATAATACTTATACCTAAATAAGTCTTTTTTACTTTTATATATTTAAAGTATATACTGCTAATATTTACTTAAATTAGTAATAGTAATAGCTTAGGTTAGAAAGGGGTACTAACCTTTAGTGCTATAGCACTGTTTTTTAATGTTTTTAGCTTATATTAAGTAAGCTTTATAGGGCTAGGCCTATAATTAGCCTAACTATAGGTAGGTTAGCAGTAGTAGTATATTAAGAAGGGAATAGTACTTACCCTAAGTATAATAATTAATTTATTTATAAGGGTAGGTAGTATTTTTAATAACGCTATAGTTAGTTAGGGGCAGTAATAGGGTAGCGCTACTATAAAAATAAAAATAGGGATATACTTATAATAGAGATAATAGATAAAGAAGGAAGGAAGAAAAAAAAAGGTTAGGAATAAGGGAAAGAGGGTATATATATCTCTCTCTTTTTATTATATAATTAATAGTTAGCTAATAGCTAGTTTAGTAGTAGCTAGCTACTAGCTAATATAATTAATACTATAAAGATATAGAAGCTAGAGAAAGGTTTTAAGTAAGAGAGCAGTAGCTTAAGGGAATTAAATAGGGACTAGTATAGAAAATAAACTAAGCGCTTAAGGTAACTTACTATAATATATAAACTACCCCTAAGGGTATTCTATAGCATTACTATACCTCTACTAACTTAGTTTACTTTCTATTCTACACTATACACTCTCCTATAATACTAGTTAAGTTTAGCTAGCAGCGTACCTCTTTCTACAGTTAGAACTAGCATAGAGCTACTATAGCTTTACTATAGAACTTAAATAAAGGCTATATATAGGTTTTCCCCCCTATACTAGGGTTTTTCCTATATAGTCTTAGTAGCAGTGGTACTAGAATTAGGCCAACAGCCCAACTAGTGTATTAAATTAAATTAAGTTAGTTAAAGTCTTTTATAAAAACGCTATAGTCTAAAGGTAGGGCTATTATAAAGTTAATAAGGGGTAATGTTTAATTAGGTTTATAAGTTAGGGAATATATTAAGTAGATATAGTATTCTACTAATATTATTAAGCACTAGTTCTTACCTATATATATTAACTATACCCTAGGCCTATACTAGTAGTTTATATAAATTATAGTATAGCTACTCTAAGTAGTAAGTTAAAAGTAGCTAAGGCTAGGGTTAGGTAGTTTACTATTTATAGTTTCTAGCTTTTATATTACTATTATATTAGCTTTAGGTTAGGACTTTAGCGCTAAATATATAAGGTAGGTTTTTTTCTATATATTTTAGTATATAACCTTTATTATATACTCTATATAGTATATTAGGTTAGGCTTAGCTTATTTAGTGCTATAGTAGCTATAGGCTATTAACTTAGAAAGGCCTCTATAGTAGCTTATAACTACTATATTAATTTTAGTTAAGTGTTAGGGAGGTAGGTATATAGTTTACTAACTTACTTCTATAGTAAAGCCTTCTATAATAATAAGTTACTTATATCTCTCCTTTAGCTATAGCTAAATACCTTTATTTAACTATCTTTCTCTAGTATTAGAGGTTTAGTAAAGGCTAAGGGCTATACTAGGTATATAGTATATATATAGTTCTATTATTTATTTATAACATTATATATATAAGACTATATAGGGTAAGGTCCTAAGCAGTTAATATAGCATTTCTATATAGCTTCTAACAGCGCTAGGCATAATTATTTACCCTCCTTATACTAACTAAATATATAGTAGCTATACTATAGAGGCAATGCATAGTGTGTAGCTATATAGCTAAATTTAAAGCATTTAAAGCATTATTAGGGATAGATAGTATTATTATAAGGCTTAGCCTTAAATATCTTAGCTTTATAAATAATTCTAGCATAGTATAGCCTATTTACTACATTAACTCTATTAATAGCAATAATTAAGGGGGATTAGGTTATAGTGCTATATAGCTTCTATATTATAACCTTTACTAAACCCTATTTATTAGCTATAATTATATTTTAAAGAATATTATTCTTTCTTTAATTCTATATATAGTATATAGGAAAGCCCTTAATAATAATACTAAATATATATTAGTTTAGTATTACTTTTAGTTTAAAAGCAGTGCTAACTTAGGCTATATTATTAGTATAAGGCTTTACTATATTTTAGAATATAATTATAGTGTTATTACTATAAAGGCAATGCGCTACTATAGTAGTATTAATACTAGTAGCTTAGTTAATAGCTATAATAGTTTCTTTAAGTAAGTGGTTTTATATAGCTTTAGCTATTATACTATCTTTAATAATAGTTTTATAGTAAATATAAGGCAGTACTACTATTATTATAGCTTAGATTTAATAAATAAGTAGTTAGATAATGCCTTTAGTAGTAATACTAGCTTAGCTTAAGGCTATTATATTCCTAGTATTAATAGCTTTCTTTACTACTTATTTAATAACTTCTTTTAAGTTTTTAACTATAATAAACTTATTAAGTAATAGTAAAGTTAATTTTATTAATATTTTAGTGTAGGTCTAAAGCATAAGAAGGCTATATTAGGTATATATTAAGGCTATATTATTAATATAAAGGATAATATTCTATATACTCTTTAGCACTATAGCTAGTATAAGTTTAGCTATCTTATTATATTTAATAGTAAGGTAGTTTAGTATTTATTTATATATAGGTAGTAGTATAGGAGTAACTTAAGGCACTGTTAATATAAAGCTACTCTATTCTATAAATAGGTAGTAATAGCTTTATATAAGGCTATAATTCCTACTATTAATATCTATTAGCATTGCCTTATCTACTATACCTATACTCTAGTATTAATACACTATTAAAGATAGGGTAAAACGGATATAGTAATTCTTTTTCTGCACTTTTTAAGAGGTTTAGAGTCGGTTCTGCGTCGCTACTGCGGTGCGGGCGAATTCGCGAAAAAGTACTTTAATTATATTATGCTTTTTTTTATATAAATAAACTTTAAAGTTTAAATACTTTAAAGAACTTAAGGCTTATTTAAAATATTTTCTTATTACTTTTTTTTAATTATATTTTAAATAACTATTAAAGCTAAAGATATTATTAAAATAAGCTAATTAAAAAGAGTTTAAATAGCTAATATATTTATATAATTAATAAAGGTATATGAATTAGTAAATAATTTATTATTATTTTATATTATAATAATATATAAAAGAACTATAGTCTTGCAAGAATAAAAAACAACTTTTTGTAAATTTGCCTGCACCGTAGTAGCAATGCAGAACCGACTCTAAACCTCTTAAAAAGTATAGAAAAAGAATTACTATATTTATTTTACCCTATCTTTAATAGTGTATTAATACTAGAGTATAGGTATAGTAAATAAGATAATACTAATAAATATTAATAGTAGGAATTATAGCTTTATATAAAGCTATTATTACTTACTTATAAAATAAGGTAGCTTTATATTAATAATACCTTAATTTACTTTTATATTATTATTTATATATAAGTAAATACTAAACTACCTTAATATTAAATATAATAAAATAGCTAAACTTATACTAGCTATAATACTAAAGAGTATATAGAATATTATCCTTTATATTAATAATATAACTTTAATATATACCTAATATAGCCTCCTTATACCTTAAACCTATATTAAAATATTAATAAAATTAACCTTACTATTACTTTATAAGCCTATTATAATTAAAACCTTAAAAAAAGTTATTAAATAAGTAATAAAGAAAGCTATTAATATTAAAAATATAATAACTTTAAGCTAAGCTAATATTACTACTAAAAGTATTACTTAATTACTTATTTAATAAATTTAAGCTATAATAATAGTAATACTACCTTATATTTACTATAAAACTATTATTAAAAGTAATATAATAGCTAAAGTAATATAAAACTACTTACTTAAAAAAACTATTATAGCTATTAACTAAGCTATTAATACTAATTTTACTATAATAATATATTACCTTTATAGTAATAATATTATAATTATATTTTAAAATATAGCTTAAGTTAGCACTACTTTTAAACTAAAAGTAATACTAAATTAATATATATTTAGTATTATTATTAAAGGCTTTTTTATATACTATATATAGAACTAAAAGAAAAATAATATCCTTTAAAATATAATTATAGCTAATAAATAAAGTTTAGTAAAGATTATAGTATAAAAGCTATATAGTACTATAACTTAATCCCCTTTAATTATTACTATTAATAAAGTTAATATAATAAATAAGCTATATTATATTAGAATTATTTATAAAGCTAAGATATTTAAAGCTAAGCTTTATAATAATATTATTTATTCTTAATAATACTTTAAATGCTTTAAATTTAGCTATATAGCTATATACTATATATTACCCTTATAGTATAGTTACTATATATTTAGTTAGTATAAATAGGGGAAATAATTATACTTAGTACTATTAAAAGCTATATAGGAATGCTATATTAATTACTTAAAACCTTACTTTATATAGTTCTATATATATAATATTATAAATAAATAATAAAACTATACATATACTATATATTTAATATAGCCCCTAGCCTTTACTAAACCTTTTATATTAAAGAAAAATAATTAAATAAAAATATTTAGCTATAGCTAAAAGAGAGATATAAGTAACTTATTATTATAAAAGGCTTTACTATAAAAATAAGTTAGTAAACTATATACCTACCTTCTTAATATTAGGCTAGAATTAATATAATACTTATAAGCTACTATAAAGGCCTTTTTAAGTTAATAACCTATAGCTACTATAGTACTAAATAAGCTAAGCCTAACCTAATATACTATATAAAATATATAATAAAGGTTATATATTAAAATATATAAAAACAAACCTACTTTATATATTTAATACTAAAGTTTTAACTTAAAGCTAATATAATAATAATATAAAAGCTAAAAACTATAAATAGTAAACTACTTAACTTTAGCCTTAGCTACTTTTAACTTATTATTTAAGGTAGCTATATTATAATTTATATAAACTACTAATATAAGCTTAAGGTATAGTTAATATATATAGGTAAGAACTAACACTTAATAATATTAATAAAATACTATATTTACTTAATATATTCCTTAACTTATAAACCTAATTAAATATTACCCTTTATTAACTTTATAATAATATTACCTTTAAACTATAATGTTTTTATAAAAGATTTTAATTAATATTATTTACTTTAAAACTATTATAGCTAAACCTTAATAAAAAGTAATATACTTTTTATACTAATAATATAATAATAGCTTAAACTTATAATACTATAGAGTAAAGTAACTTAAAGAATATAAAGTAAAAGGGATAATATTATTAACTATACTTAAGTTACTTATAATATAAAAGCTAAATTTATAGAGGGATTAAACCTTATTAAATCTAACTATATTCTATAGCTTATTTATATTAGCACTAGCTTAAGGCTATATAATAACTACTTACTTTATTTTAAATAGCTATATATAGAAAATAACCTTATAATAGCTAAGGTAGTAATATAGTTTTACTATAACCTTACTAAACCCTTACTTTAAATATTTATAGAAATTAATAGCTATATAAAATAAATAATAGCTAAGCTTTAATTTATTATAAATTTAATAGTTCTAAGGAAACCTTAAAGTAGTTTTAAGCTAAACCTATAGTAGAATTATTATATTAAAGAAGCTATTTAAAATACTAAGAGAGTATTATAATAATAGTAAATATTTTATACTAAGGAGAATTAGTAACTTACTACTAATATAGCTTAAATATAGTATTAAACTATTAGTAATAAAAGGTATAGTACTTAGCACTTTACTATTAAAGTAGCTACTACTTATAAAGAAAGCCTATAAAAACTTAAATACTAAATATAGCTTTATAGTAAACTACTATTAAAATAATAATAAATCTCTATTTTTATTTAAAGTAAGGGTATAAATACTATAACTATTAAGTTATATTAAAAGAAAGTAGCTATACTAACTAATTTCTTTTTTTTTAAGCTTAACTTAATAATATACTAAAGAATCTTAATAACTACCTTAATACTATAATATTTCTATTAAAAAACTACTTTAATATTAATAAAATCTATAGTATTATTAAAAGCCTAGCTAATTAAAAGGTATTAAAATTAAATAAACTTTTAGCTAGTTACTTTAAAGTATATAATAAGCTACTAGCTAAAACCCTTACTTACTTACTTAATATATATTATTATATTATCTATTACCTAGCTTTATTTTAATAAGTAAAAGTTATTATTTTTTATAAGCTAGGTAAGATTTTAATAAAGTAATAAAGAGTAAAGGCTTAATATTTTATTTTACTTTTTAATATCATTAATAAAGTAATAAAGGTAAAAGTAGTAAGTTAGCTTACCTTTATAGCTAAATTAAGTAATATACTACTTAACCTATAAATAAGTAATAAAATAAATAAATTAATAAAAGTTATACTAAGTGTTTTAATAAAATTAGTATATATAGTATAGTATTATAGTAATTTTATATTATTACTTTAACTAAATATATTAATAGCCTTTAATACTATTTACTATAAAAAACTAACTTATACCCTTATAGCTATTAAGATCCTTATATAAATAGTAGTATAAACTTACTTCTTTACTACTAAATATATTACTAATTTTTATTTTAATAATAAATTTATAAGCCCCTTATTTATAACTATAAATATACTATAAGGGTTTTTAATTTCTTTTATTTTTTTCTTACTTTATATTACTTCTTTATATACTAAGCTCTAAGTAGTATATTCTATACTTATTATAAGCTTCTTTAATAATATAAATATACTTATATATAAGTATATAGTAAAAAAGATATAAAATTACTTTAAAGCTACCTAAGTAATTTATTAAGAATAGTTTTAAAAATTAGGTTTTAAGTTTGATTTAAGGAAAAGTAAACTTATATACTTTACTAAGTAATATACTATAATTATATTACTAATCTAACTTAGTACTAATATAATATTGTTGAAAATAACAGGGTTATTTATAGGGGATTCCTCACTATTAGTGCTATAATTATAGCGCTGATAGAAGCACTTTATAGGGGGCTTTGTAAGCCAGTGCAAGCCGGCAAGCATGCGCGCACGCGGGTGGCATAACCACGGAATTCCGACTAAAGGTCACGTGTAGGTGGGCTTGCAGCTGCGAGGTCCCTATAAATCCTTACTTTTTAACCTTTTCTGCCTATTCTAATAGTTATGTAGTTGGACTAATAGCTATAAGGTAGGCTTAGTCTTTAGGTTAGATTTATAAGGTAATTAGTAAAGATATAAAGAAATAAATTAAAGGATATAACTAAGCTAGCTAATAGCTACTTAGTTAGGGAAGGTAGCTACCCTATAATATATATTTTTTACTGTTTTTCTTAATAAAAAGGAATTTATAAAAAGTTTTAGGACTAGATTCTTTATTGCTAAATTCTAGGCTTTCTTTCTATATAAATATTTAAAAATTAGTTTTTTAGTGTTATATATTAATTTTTACTAAGTTAACTAATTATAAGCATATTAGTAGCTAATTTATATAGCTATAAGTCTATTTTTTTATTTTTCTATATAAATAAATTTTATAGAAAATAGAAAGTAGCTTATAAAGCCTAGCTAGTAACTAGGATTTACTAATAAGGTTAGTAGGTATATAAGGAAAGGAAGTAAAAAACCCCCTTATAGCCACTAACTATACAGACTGTTAGAATCACTCTTGCTAGCTACATATACCTATAAAGTTAAATATTAGATATAATTTATTAGATATTATTATTGTAAATTCTTTAGTGAATTAAATAGTGCTAAAAGCAACGCAAAAGCTTCTATATTTTATAAGATATAGTGGACTATAGCTTACTATAGTGCTCTACTCTATAAAGCAGTGAATCTATACATATACGCTTACTAAGCCCATTACCTTAGTAAGCTATGCTCTATAGTACCCACCTCTATTATTTCTAATAGCTTATAAGCCTAGAAGAGAACTTTTAGTATTTAGAAAATTCACTAAATTTTTCTATAATAAAGGAAAATATTACTATATTTATAGAGAGTGTAGAAGCTACTTATTCCTTCTATAAAAAGAATAAATTTACTAAAAAGAAGTTTTCCCTTCTATAAAATAGAAAAGAATATAGTATAGAAGAATTCCTACTTCTATAAAAATCTAGGATTAGTAAAAAAAGAGATATTTTACCTTATAAGAACCTTTTATAAATAAAATAAAAAACAAGATATAGAAGAGTTCCTACTTCTATAAAAAGAAAGAGATATATAGTAACCTTACTATAACTTAGAAGACTACCTTCTATAAAAGAGTAGAAAGAAGAATTCCTACTTTTAAAAATATTAAATAAAAAAAAATGTATTTAAGAGATCTAAGCTAAATTAGCTAAGGGGTCCCTACCCTAGAGCAGTTGTGGGTAGAGTATGTAAACTAATAGATTTTATAATAAAATAATAATATTTTTAATATTCTCAAAAAATTAGAAATGTTAGCAGCTACTGTTACCTCTGCCCTAGCTATAGCTTTAGAACCTATAGCTAAGCTAATATAAAAAAAACCTTAGGAAAGCTTTAAAAATTCTAATATTCTAAACTCTTTTAATAATTTTATTATTAAAGAATTTAATAAGAGGGTTTATAGCTTTCTAAAGGGGGCTAGGCTAAAGGGGCTAGAAAATTTTAATTAGTGGAAGTAGGCTCTAAATATCTAATTTAGGGCACTAGGAATGCCTAATTTCTTAGAAAATCCTAGTATTACTAAAAACCTTAGCGATTCTAACTAAGCTATAATTCTTATGCTTTTAAGAGATAGCTGCACTAAAGGCCCCTAAAATGCTATAATTTAGCAAAAAGACCCCTTAGAGGCATATAGTGTTTTAATCTAGCAGTATTCTTAGAGTTCTGAAATATAGTGTGGTACCCTTTATAATTAATTTTATAGCCTAAATTTCTAAGGTTATAAGGGGTTTTTAGAGTCTTTTAATGCTTTATTTAATAACCTACTAACTAGGCTAAATTTAGCAAGTGTTTTTATAGAGCCTATAGACTAAGTAAACTAATATTTATAAGCTCTAAAGTTAACTTTTCCTTAGTAGGCTGAAAGGCAATGTTTTTCTATGAGAACTAATAGGGCTTTAGGGGCCCCTATAGGGGCATTAAATTTGTAATTTCTTATAGCTAATTTACTTAAAGAGCAAAGAGATAAGAGCTCTTTAGTATCTAAAGCTCTAAATTATAAAGCTACTGCTTCTAAAGAATCTATATATAGAGGCTCTAAAGAAAATAAGACCTCTAAATATCCTAATAAGGATAAAAAGAAAAAAAAGAATTTCCCCTAAGAAAATAAGGGAAATTCTAACCTTAATTCTAAAAAAAAGGGGAAAAGTTAGGGTAAAAAATTCTTTAAAAAGGCTAAGGATAATAATAAGGGTTAAGAGGGATCCTTTATGCTAGGAAATTTTAACCTTTCTTTAGGGGCTTTAAAGCCCTATAAAAGACCTAGTAGCCCTAGTGCTAGTAGTAATTCTAGTAAAGATTCTAGTATTTATTCTTAAGAATTTACTACTCTTAGTAAAGCTAGCACTAAAGTTAATAAGCTAGAGAATAAAATATCCTCTAAAGCCTTTAATTTCTATAATAAAGAGATAAAAAACTCTCTTCTTTATAATATAGGTTCCACTGTTTACTTAGTTAATTCTAAGGAATATTTTATAAGTTATATACCTTATAAAAAAGAGAAAGCTAGGCCTATAACTACTAGTAGTAGTCCTATCTATTCTAAGGGATATAGAAAGGCTAAATTTTTAGTTTTATATTAGTAAAATCCTAATAAATACAGGCCCCTAGTCCTATAAAATACACTATATTTTCCTAAATTAGATATAAATATAGTGAGCGGACTAAAGCACTATTTAGTAGGAGGCTATATGTATAAAAATTCGCTATTCTTAGCTAATAGGTCTTGTATTAGTATTTTAAACGTTAAAAAGCATAGATTTTTTATCTAGCTTAAGAATACTAATACCCCCCTTTTAAAATCTCCTTTTAGCTGCCCTTATAGGCACTATAATGGTTATTTTAGTTATATAGTTACTAGTTACTCTATAGAGGTCTAAATTCCCTCTAAGGAACCTATATAGGCTAAGAAAGCTCTAGAAATTAAAGAATTAGAGAGTTCTAACCTAGAACCTACTAATTTAGTAGCACCTTCTTCACTAAAGCTTATAAGCTAGGCACCTAAATTTATAGAAGTCTTTCCTTTTAATATAGGGCTATTAAAGGCCTCTAGAAAAATTATAGAAGAGGCTTTAGTAGATTTAGTATCTAAAAATCCTACTAAGATAAGCCCTAGGCCTCTAATAGCTCCCTAAGAGGCCTATAATTCTTAAAGGGCCCAGCAGGGAGCTATTAAAGAAGGTGTTACAGTAGCTAAAAAAGAGCTTATAGGGGATCTTATAGAAGACCCTAAGCTAAATTCGTACTAAAATTTACTAAGATTAGCTAGAATCTAGCATATTAGACTAGGGCACCTAGGTCTACTATTGCTAAAGAAAACTAGCTTATTAGCTAAGGAAATCCCGGATTTTTCTAAGGTTAAAGAAAAGGATTTTAACTACTTAACCTATAATTAAACAAAAGCAGTTAGAAGGCCCTTTAAGACCCTAATTCTAAACCCCCCTAAGGCTCTAGATAGACTAGAGGGGGATATAGTAAAGATAAGCCCTATGCCTTATAATAAGCACCCTATATGCCTTATTCTAGTAGACTAAAAAACTAGATATAAGTAGCTATTTTCTTTGCTAAATAAGGAGGGCCCTACTGTTTTCCTAGCTATAAAAGGGTTTTTTAGATCCCTAAAGCTTAATTTTAGTACCTACCCTAAACATCTACATTTTAATGAGGGTAGAGAGGTTGATTCTACTTGCTAGCAGTGGCTAGTAAAAAAGGGGATAAAATTTACTACTTCTTCCCCTTATATTTATAAGCAAAATAGGCTAGCTAAGAGGGCTATCTATATTATAATGGATAGACTGCGGGCTACCCTACACTAGTCTAGTCTACCCTTATATCTATGGAATTTTGTTATTTTTGCTATTATAAATCTTATAAATATAATGGTAAATTCCACAAAACTAGCTAGCTTAGCATAATTATTAGCTATAGATTTTAAAGAAAATACCCTAATTACCTTAGAGATTAGCGCTACTAATTATAAGAGTATTAGGGCTATTAGCTCTTATTGTAAGGTTTTAATTCCTATAGAAAAAAGACCTAAAGCTTAAAAACTAGCCCCTAGGACTATCCCTAGAAGGTTATTAGCTAATTTAGGTTCTAAGACCTACTTAGTTTATATTCCTTTTAAAAGACTAGTTACTAAAACTAGCTTTATAAGAATTATAGAACCTATAGGCCCTATAAATTTAGGCCTCCCTAGGTCTTCTATAGGGGATATCTCTTTAAAGGGGGATTTAAGTGCCCCTTAGAACCTTCTATAGGATAATTCCTTAAAGGGGGAAAACAACTAAAATAGTAGTATTTTTATTAAGAATTACCCTATAGTATCTTCTAATTAGATAGTTAATAAAGAGCCTAAATTAATTTAGAGTCCTAGGGACCTAGAGTTGGATAAAAATCAACTAAATAATCTAGATAAAATAGATATTAACTTAGCAGCCCTTTTTAAGGAAACCTGCTATAAGGCACAGCTAAAGGCTAAAGAAAATAGGCCTAATAATAGCTCTAAGCCTAAGTCTTAGAAGCAAGCTTTAGCTAGCCCACAGAAAAAACAGTGGCTATAAGCTATTTTTAGCGAATTTAAGTAACTTCTAAAGGCAGGCACTTTTAAATTTATAGGAAAAGAAAATATCCCTAAGGGCTAGAGAGTGCTAAGAAATAGGCTTGTTTTAAAGCTTAAAAAGGATAAAGAAAATAATCCTTTAAAATATAAGGCCTAACTTATTACTAAAGGCTTTATACAAATAAAAGGCTTAGATTATACTAATACCTTTACCGCTACTAGTATTCCCCCTAGCTAGCGAATACTATTAGCTATAGCAGCCTAGGAAGACTAGGAAATAGAGTAAGTGGATTTTATAGGGGCTTTTCTTAACAGCTACCTAAAAGAGACTATTTATATACAAATTTCTAAGGGATTTGTTAAATTTCTTAAACAAAATCTATAACTAGCTAAGCTAGCTAAAAAATTTAGCTATAAAGCTACTAAGAACTTAGTTATTATACTAAGAAAATCCTTATATAGCTTAAAGTAAAGCTTTAGAGAGTAGCAATAAACCCTAACCTTAGTTCTTAAAAACCTAGGTTTTAGCCCTCTTACCTCTAACCCTGCTATATTCTATAATTTAAAAACGCATACCTTTATTATAACTTATATTAATAATTGCCTTTTAATAGAGGCGGATTTATAATATATTAAGGAGCTTAAGGAAGCCCTTTATAAGGCTTACCCTATAGAAGATAGGGGCCCTATAGAATTTTTCTTAGGGGTTTAAATTTAGCGTGACTGAAAAAATAGGGTCCTAAAGATACACTAGAAGCAGTATATTTTAAAGGCCCTAGCACGCTTTAAGCTAGAAAATTACAAATCTATTAGAATTCTGCTATAGCTAGGGGTCTTAAAAAAATAGCTTATTAAGCCCCTTATATTTAAAGAGAATATAAAGGAATATTAGAGCATTATTAGTACTATTATATATCTTATGCTATTAATAAGACCTAATGTTGCTTTTGCGCTATAGTGGCTTTCAATAGCCCTAGCTAGCCCGCATTTAAAGCATTTATATACTGCTAAAAACCTACTAAGATACCTTTTAGGTATAAAGGATTTAGCTATTATTTATAAGGGCCCTACCCCTATAAATAACACAAAAGCCCCTAAGGCTAGCCCTAGCTCTAGCTTAGTTAGATTTTATAATAGCAATTTTGCTAAAGATAGAAGCTCTTTTAAATCTACTTATGCTTATCTTTATAAGCTAGTAGGGGGCCTAATTAGCTAGAAATTAAAGAAGGCTAGCACTATAGCCTTATTAATAATAGAAGTAGAGTCTAACGCTATTTATAAAACTTTCCGGGAGCTTTAGTGGCTTAAAAGGATTTTTATAAAGCTAAAAACACTTATAAAACCCCCTATATAAATTTTCTATAATAACTAGGGAGCTATAAAAACCGCTTATAACCCTACTCTTTATAGCTATACTAAGCATACCCTCCTAAAATTTCACTATAACCAACAACTAGTCTTAAAAGGGCTTGCTAAAATCGCTTACCTAGATACTAAGAAAATGCCTGCTAATAGGCTTATAAAGCCCCTTATAGGCCCTATATACCTTATTTTCTTAGAGCTTATAGGTCTAAAACCCCTACAGTTTATTACTAAAGGCTATAAAAACAACGCCTAGCTAAAGGCATAAAAACAATAAAAACACCTAGAAAATTAAAAACAACTATAAAAATAAAGAAAGAATAAGGTCCCTGCTTTTAATAGTAATACCTTTATAAAATACTATGCTTTACTATAATAAAAAGTTACTTACCCTAAAGCCCTAATTTTAGGCTCTATAATTCTATAATCCTTTTTTATTTTAGAATTTTCCTAGATTTTATATAACTTTTTCTTTTACTTTTACCCTTAGCGCCTTTATAATAACTATTCCTAATACTTCTTTAAAGGGGGTGTTAAAAATAATAGGGTTATTTATAGGGGATTCCTTACTATTAGTGCTATAATTATAGCGCTAATAGAAGCACTTTATAGGGGGCTTTATAAGCTAGTGTAAGCTAGCAAGCATGCACGCATGTGGGTAGCACAACTATTGAATTCCAACTAAAGGTTATATATAGGTAGGCTCGCAGCTGCAAGGTCCCTATAAATCCTTACTTTTTAACCTTTTCTGCCTATTCTAATAGTTATACAGTTAGACTAATAGCTATAAGGTAGGCCCAGTCTTTAGGTTAGATTTATAAGGTAACTAGTAAAGATATAGAGAAACGGATTAAAGGATATAACTAAGCTAGCTAACAGCTACTTAGTTAGGGAAGGTAGCTACCCTATAATATATATTTTTTACTGTTTTTCTTAATAAAAAGGAATTTATAAAAAGTCTTAGGATTAGATTCTTTATTACTAAATTCTAGGCTTTCTTTCTATATAAATATCTAAAAATTAGTTTTTTAGTGTTACATATTAATTTTCACTAAGTTAACTAATTATAAGTATATTAGTAGCTAATTTATATAGCTATAAGTTTATTTTTTTATTTTCCTATATAAATACATTTTATAGAAAATAGAAAGTAGCTTATAAAGCCTAGCTAGCAACTAGGATCCACTAATAAGGTTAGTAGGTATATAAGGGAAGGAAGTGAAAAACCCCCTCACAGCCGCCGACCGTACGGACCGTTAGAATCACTCTTACCAGCCGTATACACCTGCAAAGTCAGATATTAGATATAATTTATTGGATATTATTATTGCAAATTCTTCAGCAAATTAAACAGTGCTAAAAGCAACGTAAAAGCTTCTATATTTCGTGAGATATAGTGGACTATAGCTTGCTGCAGTGCTCTACTCTGCAGAGCAGTGGATCTGTACGTGCACGCTCACTAAGCCCACTACCTTAGTAAGCTGTGCTCTATAGCACCCACCTCCATTATTTCTAATAAATATAACTAGTTTAATTTACCTACTTTCTTAAGGTATAGGTTTATTATAAGCTTTATTAAAAAATATATTGAAGTTAAGTTAAGTTAAAATTAGTATAGTAGTAGCTTATACTTATATTACTAATAGCTTTAACCTAGGAATATCTATTATATAATATATAACTTTTATATATATAGGTTATTTAAAGTATAATTTTATATAATATAGAATTATACTATACCTTTATTAAAGTTAGTAATAAAGTAAAGAATATAGCTAAAGTATTTATTTTTAAATAAACTAAGTACTTAAGAATAATAACTAATATATTTAAGGCTATATTATATACTTTAGTTAGAACTAAGGTAGCTATAGCTTTAATTAACCTTTACTTTAACTACTATTTACTTTACTTTTACTAATAAATAAAAGCTAATAAAATAGCTAAGTATATTTATAGTATTTATATTATAATAATAGCTTAACTTAAATATAAATTAATATATTAAAGGTATAGCTACCTACTATACTTAAATAACTACCTAAACTATATACTATTTCTAAACTAACTTTATAACTATTTACTAAAGCCTTTTTTAACTAAAGCACTTACTTTAAAATAAAAAAACTATTAATACTAAAAGTAAGCTACTATATAAGTATACTAAACTAATATTAACTATATAGTAGTGAAGCTTAACCCTAGCTTTACTTTTACTATTAAAATAGTTTATCTTTACTTAAGCCTAACTAAATATAAATTTATAATACTTATATAAATATATATAAAATAAATTAAACTTAATACTTTTCTTTTTAGTTAATATATTTTTAAAGTAAAATTATTAATATATAGCTATTAAGCTAATAATAAAAACTATTATTATATTTTATTATTTTATAAAAATTTTAATTATCTTTACTTTATTAATATAAGTATATACTTAATATAAAACTAATATAAAGTTAAAGAGGCTTT
The DNA here is from genome assembly GCA_000223055.1 of Claviceps fusiformis PRL 1980. NCBI lineage: Eukaryota > Fungi > Ascomycota > Sordariomycetes > Hypocreales > Clavicipitaceae > Claviceps > Claviceps fusiformis. Next base: position 24,301 of record AFRA01000327.1, read on the forward strand.
AAAGAATAATAAGCTAGTAACTATACTTACTAAGTAGCTTATATTAATAGGGTATATTTCTTAGTTTTAGCTTATAAAAAGCTTATAAAATTAATAAGCTAAGGATATTAAGAATATAATACTATATAGCACTTAGTATAGTATAAATATAAAGGCAGTAAAAAGCTATATAAATATTATAATTAGTATAAATTATTAAAATATATAACTTATTTTTAAAGAAAAATAAATATAATAGCTAAGAAAATAAAAAATAAGTATAGTATACTTATATTAGCCTTAAGCCTATACTTTTTTAAGCTTTAGCTTTTTCCTTTCCTTCTTTACCCCTTCTTTTTTTTTCTTTTACCTTTTTTTTTTCCTTTACTATTTTCTTTATATAGCTTTATATAGTAATTATAATAAGCTTATTTTATATAATATTATTTAATTCCTTTAGTGTATTAATAATATAATAAGTTTATAATAATAGCTTACCCTTATTTAAGGTTAAGGCTAAGGCTACTATAATATTACTATTAATTTATATTGCTATATTAATAAATAAACCTACTTACTTTATAAGTTAAACTACCTTTTTTTAAATAATATTATAATCTATAGCTTAGCTATATATTAATATTATATTAATATTATAATAAAACTATATCTTAGCTACCTTATACTTATATTAATAAACTCTCTAAAGGTATAAAGGTTCTATATATTTATAACTTATTTAATAGCTTTTAAGTATAATATAATATTTAAATTTAGCTATAGAACTAATTAGTTACTACTTAGCTACTAATATAAATAATAAATATAATATTTATATCTAAATAAGTTTTTTTATTTTTATATACTTAAAGTATATATTACTAATACTTATTTAAATTAATAATAAAAGTAATATAGGTTAAAAAAAGGCACTAATCTTTAGTACTATAGTATTATTTTTTAATATTTTTAGCTTATATTAAGTAAGCTTTATAGGGCTAGGCTTATAATTAGCCTAGCTATATAAAGGTTAATAGTAATAATATATTAAAAAAAGACTAGTACTTACCCTAAGTATAAGAATTAATTTTATTATAAAAGTAAGTAGTATCTTTAATAATATTATTATTAGTTTAAGGTAGTAATAAAGTAATACTACTATAAAAATAGGAATAAAGGTATATTTATAATAAAAGTAATAAATAAAAAAAGAAAAACAAAGGGAAAAGCTTAAAAATAAAGAAAAAAGAGTAAATATAATATTTTTTTCTTTTTTTATTATATAACTAATAAATAGCTAATAATTAGTTTAATAATAGCTAGCTACTAGCTAGTATAGCTAATACTATAAAGGTATAGAAGCTAAAGAAAGGTTTTAGGTAAGGAGGTAGTAATCTAAAGGAATTAGCTAAAAACTAGTATAAAAGATAGGCTAAGTGCTTAAGGTAACTTACTATAACTTACAAACTACCTCTAAGGGTAATCTATATTATTACTATACCTTTACTAACCTAGTCTAATTTCTATTTTATACTATATACTCTCCTATAATACTAGTTAAGTTTAGCTAGGAGTATACTACTTTTTATAATTAAAACTAGTATAGAGCTACTATAGCTCCGCTATAGAATATAGAAAAAGGTTATATATAGGTTTTCCTCCCTATACTAAGGTTTTTCCTATATAGTTTAAGTAGCGGTGGTACTAGTATTAGGCTCATAAGCCTAACTAGAGTAATAATAATAATAATAATAATATATAAAAAATAAAAAGTAGCTTTACTAAAGCTACCTTAGTTTTATTTAAATATAATGACGCTTATATTTTATTTATAATAAGTAGTAATAATAGTAAAAAAAATAAACTTTAAAGCTATAATAATATAAATATGCTTATAAGTATTATTTAAAGTATTAAGGAAATAATACTTAAAAGTATAAAACTATAGTATTAAAATTATATATTCCCTTTTTTTTATTAAGTATATTATAAGTAAGAATATATAGCTATATAATAACTTTATTAATATAAAAAATACTAACTATTTCATAAAGAAAGTAATATAGTATAGAAACTTATACTATAAAGTTTAAGTAATATTTATAAATATAATAATAAAAATAATATAGCTTATAAAAATCTTTTAGCTTTAATATATAGCTAAAAAACTTATTATAACTAATATATATAAAATAAAAAATATATTATATCTTTAAGCTTATAAATATAATAAAGATATATAACTTATTATTAAAGTTACTTTTTATTATATAGTATTTAGTAATATATTAACCTATTTTAAATAAAGGAAAAAAATAATAACATAGTAATAATAAATATTTAATAAAAAGCTTTAAGTTAATAAAAAAAGAATAAATAAAATACTATATAATAAACTTTAAAATATATTATGAAGTTTAATAGCTAAAAAAGTAAAAATAATAAAGTATAAAATATAGTAAAAACTTATAAAAATAAAATAAAAGAAATACAAAATTTAAAAAGTAAAGAAATAAGTATAAAAACATAGCTTTATAAATATAATAAATAAAATAAAAAAGCTAAAAAATATTAAATAAAAGAAAAACAATACCTTTTTATGCTTAAAATATTAAAGTAAATAATTTAAATAATTACTTTATTATTTATTTTAATAAAATATTATATATATATATATTTTATTTAGCTATAATAAAATACTTAGCTAAGTAATTTAAAAACTTGCTTTATATTATTATTATTAATTAGTTACTTATATATATACTTAATATTTAATAAAGAAGTAAATAATTTATATTTTATAAATAGCTATAAAAAATAACTTAAGTAAATACTTTTTTCCTTTTATTAATATAAGCTAATTCTATTAAAATAAAACATTATTATATTTATAAATAAAAAGCTATACAATAAATTTAAGCTAAATACTTAGATTTTTATTAAAAATATAGTAAAGATAGAGAGATAGAGTATTATATACTATTAAGGCTAGCCCTACCTATAAGTCTACACCTAATAAAAGGTAGGAGAGTAATGCTAGGGTTCCTTCCTAATTTCCTTATAGTTAATAGTAATACTATTAACGCTAAATCGCAGATGCCTTCTAGGCCAGTCCATAACACAATATAGTAATAGTGCTTTCTTAAAGAAGTTTAATTTTTAAGGGCTATAGTAAACTAGCTAGAAGTTTGTAGCTAAAAGATAGAAAAGTAGCTAAAAAACTTATAGAAAGTTTATTAAAAAAAAGAAAAAAAGAAGCTATTTATAATAGTAAAGATAGGCAGTAAACTAATAAAGAGTAATTAAATAAATAAAGTTAGTAGAAAATTTGAGTAAAAAAAAAAATTAGTAACTTTACTAAAAGCGAGCTATAAAGAAAAACTTATAATTAATATAAAGTTATTAGAAAAAAAAAGGTATAAAAAAAGAGGAGACAGAGAAGGCTTTTATAGTTATTTAAAAACTAGGGAAATAAAGCTATTATATATAAAAGTAATTCTAGCTAAGTAGTTAAAGCACTTAAATTAGTAAATTATAGTATAGTAGTAGTAGCTTAGCTACTTATTAATAGCTATTAATAGCTATAATAATAAAAGTAAGCCTTTAACTTAATAATAAAACCTTAAAAAAAGAAAGTTAGTTATAATAAACTATTCTTTTATATAACTTAATAAATTAAAGGTATTATAATAATTATATAAAAAGCTAGTAATATTATTATAGCTTTTTTTATTACTAAATAGCTTACCTTTACCTTTAAATTAATAAAATAATAAAAACCTTTACTATCTTTAATAAATAAAATATATTATAATAATTCTAAAAAAAACTAGTAGTATTACTATAGCTTTTTTATACTTTTTTTTTATTTTTAAATAGCTTAGTTTTACTATATAAATATTAAAATAAAGTAATATTAATACTTTTTAATAAATAAAATATATTATAATAATTATATAAAAAGCTAGTAATATTATTATAGCTTTTTTATATATTTTTGTTTACTTTTAAATAGCTTACTCTTACTTTATAAATACTAAAATAAAGTAATATTAATTACTTTTTAATAAACTAAGTATATTATAATAATTATATATAAAGCTAGCTATAGTATTATAGCTATTTTTTATATTGGTTTTTTATTTTTAGCTAGTTTATTTACACTATTAAATTAATAAAATAAAGTAATACTAACTACTTTAATAAATTAAAAAATAAGTATATATAATAAAAAAAATAAAAAAAAGTAAATTAAATTACTTAGTAAGTATATTACTATATTATTATAATTTTTAAGAAAAAATAAATTAAAATTAAATAAAAATAAAGCTAAAAAATAATATTATAATATAATAACTAAAGGCTAGTAAATAAGAATATGTATAAAACAATACCTTTAGTAAGTAATATAGTAGTAGTATAGTTATATAATTAATTAAGTATATATAATATAATATTATAACTTAGCTTAAGCTATAAAGTTAAGTAATAAAAAATAAAGGTATTTTTAAATAAGCTTTATATAATAATAAATATACTTTATAAAGAAATAAATAAAATATTATAATAGTTTTATAAAGGTAATAAACTTATAATAATTTATTTATAAAGCTATAAAAAATAATTATAAAAAAAAGTATAAAATAATACCTTTAATAAGTAATATAGTAGTAATATAGTTATATAATTAATTATATATACTTTATATAGCACTATAATTAAATATAAATATTAAAGCTAAGTAATAAAATATAAATTACTCTATAATGTATTTTATATAAAAATAAGTAAAATATTATAATAACTTTAAAAAAATAGTAAAATAATAATAACTTATTTATAAAATTATAATTAAAATAATTATAAAAAAAAGTATTTTATTATAATTATTTATAGCTATAATTACTTATATAAAGAATATATAAATAGTTTTATAAAGGCCTAAAGTAAGTATAAAAAAGTAAGGTATATAATAACCTTATTATAACTTAGTAATATATTAAAGAGGTATATAAAAAAAGAGAGAGAATATTTATATAATAGGGTAGAGATTTATACCTTTAAGCACTACCCCCTACCTAGTAGCTATATTATAGTGCATACTCTATGTCTTAGTCCTCACTCTACTACGCTATCTCCTATAACTAGCCTTAATAAGTATATACACTTTTTAAAAAAACACTAAAAAATGCGTTTTTAAGCAAATTTGCTAGGCGCTATAGTTAAAATTCTAGTATATTTATGCCTTAATTAGTTACCTTAATAATTCTAAAGAATCCATACGCTATAGGTCGCAGTGACCACCACATCGATCATGGCTTATCAATTTTGAACCTAAGAACTTGTGTAGATTAAAAGAATGGACGGACTCATGATCCTGAACTAACAAGAAAGCAGATACGAGAAATAATAACCAACAGTAACAAACAGTTCCCTCACACAACGTCTTCCCAAGCCTGTCTCAATTCATAAAAATACGGTCCTTCATCGTTCATCCCTTTTCCATTCAGTTCCCTCCCCACTGATTTAGCAACATCTCTTTAGACCCTGTAGGCTTTGCTTTCAATCTCAACCATCCAGACGTCTCTTCTTTCTTTGCTTCTCCTGACGGAGTTCAGCAACCCATCGGCTGCAGTTTGCTGCAGCAGCTGCCGGGCAAAACCTGTAAGGCAGGAGGTACGATATTATCTCCGCGGGGCTGAACTCCGACTCCGGTAAAGTCGTGGCAAACTCATCCGCATGACTCCCCACTTCTCCGCATTCTTTCTCTTGACTGATGTGCTCAACCTTCTTGTCAGCCCGGCTAAATATAAATTGAAAGATTTCCTTGGCGATGCCTCTGTCAGCAAGCTGAAACTCAACCTTCTTGTCAACCCGACCTGGTCTTATGAGCGCCTGATCCAACTTCTCGGGATGGTTGGTTGTCATAACAAGGACCCGGTCTTCCTGAGATGCAACACCATCGAGCACGTTGAGTAGCCCTGAAAGTGTCACACCATTCTTTTGGGTCTTCGTGCCTACATCGCTGTCGGAGTCTTCTGCACTGGGCTCCCTGGAACATGCCGTACCTGCTGCATCAATGTCCTCTAATAAGACAACGCATCTATCTGGTAGTGCGGCGAACAGGTTCTTCAGCATTTGGTCGTTTGTGCTGGGTATACTAACGACGTAGATGTCCATATCCAATTCGCTCGCAATCGATAAGCTGAAACTAGACTTCCCAGTTCTGGGGGGGCCATGTAAGAGGTATCCTCGTTTGTAGGGCATTGAATGCTCGGAGTATCAACGCTTGGTGTCAGGATCTAAAAAATCTGGAATGTCCTTGATCAAAGGCTCTTTCTCTTCTGCGCCCAGTATGATTGACGATAGAGGTCGCGGAATCACTGATTTCTCCTTCTTCCAGTACTCATCACGATGTCCAAAGATGGTCGTCTTGTTCTTTAATTCATCGAGGTATCTAAGTCGGCAGTCTTCCAGAAGATCCTTCAAGATACGCGATCGCCCAACACAACTGATGAAAATCCGCTCCTCCTTGTGGAAGCCGTTATCCACCAGTTTGGTCTGGTAGTAAAGCAGATTCTTCTTGTATCAAAAGACAAACGAGCCTTCCCACGGAGCATAGCAGAGGGACTTTTTGGTGCGAGAGTCATATTTCTTAGCTGAATTCAGCTTCGTTCTGACTTTGGCAAGAATTGAACGAGCCGTATCGTCGTATCCGCGAGATGATATCCAGCTTTGGACCATGTGATAAGTCTCGTCTGAAGGTTGAATATGGATTGTTGATGCTTTAATGGTTAGCCTAAGATATAGAAGTATGCATTTGATCACTTACTACGATGGTCGATGAACCAATCTTTCACTCGCAGCATATAGGGCTCCAAGAATGCAGCTAACGCAAACAGGCACATCAATTGATAGTTGCCGGTCAGACTGCCACTGAGCGCCTGACTGGCGGCATTGGTGGTGTTGGTGAAACCCGGGAAGATAAGGTCGAGGAGAGACAATTGTGGGGAGAGTGGCCCATGGATGAAGGGAGGACTGAGGTTGCTAGGAAGTGCCATGCTGGATTATTTGAAAGTAAAAGGTTGCAATTTGATGGTGGATGTGAGATGCCAGAGAAAATGGGGAGAAGAACAACTCTAAGCGAAGCTTCGGCCTTCTTATTGCTGTCAACCCCTCCCCACCCCCCATCTCTCCCCCAGACCTGGCCAGCCAGGATAGCAACCGCTGAGAGGACCAAGCAAGCCGCATCAAGACCGGTCAGGGCTATACAAGGTTGAGTGTCTTTACGATTAGACGAGCTGCAAGAGCTATCAACCCACCCCGCTCATAGCTCAATCTCGATGGCCACTCCCGCCATTCATCATGCGCTTAGGCAAGGATCTATCCTTGCAAATCATATTCGTGGGGGTTCGGGCGATGAGATGCAGAGGGGGTAGATAACATGAGGGTTGTTCAACTAGCTCACCTGAGAGTTGCTCCACTTTAATTGCGCGCGCACGTAACTAACTCTTAGGTAAGCTTACTACTATACCCTATATACTAATAAAACTCTTTCTTTACTTTTTACTTTTATTTTTAAAAACTATTAAAAATTTAAAATTAAAATTATTAAATAATTAATTAATAATTAATTATATTTTATATTAAAAGTAATGCTTTTAAAGAGTTTACTTTATATTTAAAGTATTATTAAAGCTAGCTTATATTAAATAATAAAAAAAAGCAATAAAATAAATTTAAACTATTTAAAATATAAGTAAGTATTAATTCATTATTAATTAATTTTTAAGTATAAAGTAATATAATAATTATTTTATTTAGTAAGGTTTATTATTATATTTTATGGTATAATAATAAATTATATAGTTTAGTATATAGAGTTTTTTTTAAAAAAAACAATTAATTAATTATAAATTAAAAAATATTTTATTTTAATACTTTTAACTTTAAAGTATATATTAAAAATATACATTATTTAAAGCTTAAAATATTTATATTAAAGTATTTTTATTTATTAAAGCTAAATATATTAAAAATAAGTAATTTTTAATTATTATTAGTTTTTAATTACTTAATAATTAATTAATAATTGATTAAAATACTATATTAATATTATATATTTTTTTATAATAAAACTATAAAGTAAATACTTATAATAATAAAAGCTAAGGTTATTTTTATTTTTTTTAAAAAAATATAATATTAACCTTTTTATTAATATTAGTTTATTTATATATAAAAC
>AFRA01000328.1:0-32453 GCA_000223055.1 Claviceps fusiformis PRL 1980
TTTTCTCTTTTCTCTTTTCTCTTTTCTCTTCTCTCTTTTCCTTTTCCTTGCCCTCTTTCTTTTCGTTTCTTTTCCCTTTCTTTTCGTTATACCCCCTTGTCATGTTCATGATTGCTCTTTCTTCTTCAATTCATCTAGGGCTTCCATTTCGTCGTCCCATTTACTCCCCGCTGGAGGGGCTGTGGCGTCCAAGGACGGGATGGGCAGGCTTTCTGCCTTGGGAGGCGGATAGACTGGCACCGTGGCTGTATTTGATTTCTTTTTGCTTCCGTCCGACGGCAATGCGGGAAACTCATCAGTGGTGAGGGCCGGGGCGGAGGCGGCGCTCATGGGTTTGGGGTTGGAGGACGGACCGCCGTCGGTAAATGCTGCTCCTCGGCCTTGTCGTCCGCGACCAGGTCCTCGGTCTCCGCGGCCGTGTCCTCTTTCGCGATGGCGTTCGTCCAGGAAGCGATCCACGTCGGGCTGCCCTTGTCCATGCGCTCCTCCATTCATGGCAAACCTACTGCCACCGAGACCGCCGCGCTTGGTTCCCCTGATACCTCCGATTGCGCCACGGAAGCCCTTGCGGGCTTCCTCTTCGAGAATGGCCTCCTTTCCCTCGTCCCAGCCGCCTTCCTTCATGCCCATGGCTTTTAGCTTGCGCTCACGGTTCTTGGCGCGCTCGTCATCCAGCTTGCGCTTTTCTTCTTCACCTCGGCGTCGTCGTTCCGCATCTTCTGCGCGCCGTTTACGTGCATCTTCCATGCCCTTGGCATAGGCCTGCGCGTGCTGTTTCTCGTCCTGTTCAGCCATTTCGAACTTGCGAGCCTTTTCCGCCGATATGAGCTTCATTTGCTCCATCTTGGCGGCCAGTTCCGCCTCTGTCAGCTTTTGACGTGGATTGGCTCCGGACCCAAGACGCGCCTCGGGATGAGCAGCGGCATGCTGGGAGCTGTGCGACTTGGTCTCCTTTGCTGGAGCCGTAGGCGCGTTGGCAGGCGGAGACGCATCGCCCTCGTCTTTGGACTCGGACTGCTTATTTTGAAGAGTTGCGTTCGTCGCGTTGGTCGTAGAATTGGGTGCTTTGGATTTGTGAGCAGCAGCGGGAGGAGGTGGTGTAGACTGCTGCTGCTGCTGCTGCTGCTGCTTCGAATTGGCGTTTCCTTTGCGAGCATAGCGCGAAGAGGAGAGGTTGCCGCCTTTGACTTGAGGCTGCGGCTGCGGCTGCGGCTGCGACGTGGCCGCTACAGGTGCTTTGTGTACAGGTGGCGATAACTTCTTGGGCTTCGGCTGTTGTTGTTGTTGTTGTTGTTGTCTGGGCCGCGAAGGCTCAACGGACACGGATGGCTGCGTAGAAGAAGTAGGCGCGTGGGCGGGGGTTTGTTGGGGATAATGCTCCTCGGTCACCAGGATAGTCTCGCTCTCGACGGGTTCGAAATCGTCGTAAAAAAGGTCATCGTCGGTGCGTCCGCCGAACTGGTCGTCCATCTCGGATCAGTTGAAGGGCAATTTTGCAGGTTAGATGGACGGACGAATTGACAGGGAAGGTCGCCGATCTGAAGACAGAGATGGTGTTACACTTCAAAAGAAAGAAACGGATTTGCCAAAAAAAAAAAAAAAAAAAAAAAAAAGAAGAAAGAGAAAGAAATCAACAAAGGGGAGCTGGGTGCTACAACCTACCGAGGCTCTATGTCGCGATGGAATGGTGAACAAGGAGGAAGGCTGGGAGGCGCGTAGATGACTTTTTGTTATGTCGAGGATCAATCAATATATGAGGTCAACTGGTAGGTACTTACATAATGGAGCTGGTACTGGTGCTGGAGCTGGTTACTTGCCAACCCTGGCGCATGTGGGCACCGGAGGCACTGGGGGCTCTGGGGGAGAAAACAAGGCAGAGGCAGAAGAAGATTGAAAGCCAAGAGCTCATTGCCTGCTTCATTGTTGCTGCGGCATGCACATTTTGTCGTTGGTAATATTTATTTTTTAGCCTTGCTGATGGACCTGATTGCAAATCGGATGTTTACCGTGAAGTGTTCTGCTCTAAAAACTTTTCAAAGCCGACTGCTCGTTGACGACGGAACCTAGAGCCCCTGGGGAGAATTGCCAGCCATCAGATTGATGCCATCCATAATCCTCTAGTGCCGTCCTTCTCTCGGCCTTGGGCTCCAGTGCTTTCGAGCACCCAGCCTCATTTTGTGCCGCGTCCAGTCATGCTGGCAATGACCCCCGTTCTGGTGGTGCCGTGGCGGGGAAACATTGTGCGCCATGAATGCAACCCAGCATCACATTGTGAATGCACATTGGACAGTGCATATTGTAGTGATGGCACACTGTTTGCATCACAAACGTTCTCTCAGCTCCGGCTTTCACCGGCAACTACTAGGTCAGTAGGTAGTCACCAGCAGATTCAGTCGTCATGTGTGCAAGCGGCGGAAGCAAGTCGGGTTTGTTGGAGGCAACAACCTCGGCGGCTCTTGCCACATTTCCAATGTGCCGTGCGAACAAACATCAGCATTCCTCCAGGCGTGACCATTTCCATGACCGTTTCCTAATCCACCTCCATTTCCATGCCACGCGTGTCCAGTCTTGGCCGCTTGCGTCTCAATCACGAGCTACGGCCGTCGTCCCTTGCTCTGCGCTGTGCACTGTGCACTAGTGTACATGCAATAATAGTATCTGGTTGACGGTGGACACATATAACCCTTGACCTTGGACATCGCCGCTCGTCTCGACATCGCCGCGAGCTGCGCAAGCCGTAATAAGACGCAATGCTACACGTCGCGAACTAGCCATCATGCAGGCCAGCGAGACGACACTTTTGCCTGCCGACGCCTCGGCCCGTCCTGACTGGAGCAATGTCCATGTGATACACCGCAACACGCTCCCTCCGCGAAGCCACTTCTTTCTCTATGACCATGAACAGGATGCCCTCACACGCGACGTGACCAAGGCGAGAGCCCGGTGCCTTTCCGGGAATTGGAAATTTCACTTGTCCGACTCTCCCTTTTCGGGGCCGCGAGATTTCTACAAGCCCGGCTTCGATGCATCCGAGTTTGGGCACGTCCACGTGCCGGGCATGTGGCAGCTCCAAGGATACGGCCGGGGCCCCCATTATACCAACTACTTGTATCCGTGGCCCGTGGACCCTCCCAATGTCTCTTATCAGGAGAATGAGTGTGGCCGATACATGACCATCTTTTCCGTGGACAAGTCTTTCGAGCATCGCCAGCTCCGGCTTCGATTCGAGGGCGTCGACTCGTCCTTTACCGTCTGGGTCAACGGCGTCGAGGTCGGCTACTCGCAGGGTTCGAGAAACCCCAGCGAATTCGATGTCACCGACTTGATTCATATTGGCAAAGAAAACAGGCTGGCTGTGGAAGTATATCAGCGCTGCGACGGAAGCTACATCGAGGATCAGGATCAGTGGTGGCTCAGCGGCATCTTTCGCGACGTGTACCTCCATGCCTTTCCCAAGGTGCACCCCGTGGACTTTCACGTCAGGACGGACCTGGACGACAAATTCCAGAATGCCATTCTACGAGTCAACGTCCATGTCAGTGGCTCTCGATCCGTCGAGCTGAAACTCCTGGACCACGAGCGACAGGAAGTTGTATGCTGCAAGACGCTGGAGATTCTCAATTCAGGCGAGTTTCGGCTCGAGGTTAAGAATCCACGCAAGTGGACTGCAGAAACGCCATATCTGTATCACCTTGTGCTCAATTTTCACGGTCATGATCAGTGTAGCATAGTGCAGCGCGTAGGCTTCAGGAAAACGGGCCTCATCGACGGCGTCTTCTGTATCAATGGAAGCCCCGTCAAGTTTAGGGGCGTGAATCGCCATGAGCACCACCCTGATCACGGGCGTGCTGTGCCGTACGAATTTATGAGGCGGGACCTGCTCCTCATGAAGACGCACAATATCAACGCCGTTCGAACATCGCACCAGATCAACGACCCGCGGTTCTACGACGTGGCAGACGAGCTGGGACTGTGGGTTCTCGACGAGGCCGATCTCGAGTGTCACGGACTTGCGGCCGTGGGAGTTGACAACGCGGCCAAGTACACGTCGGACAATCCCGTCTGGAAGGAGCAATACGTTGACCGGGCTCGCCAGATGGTGGCGCGCGATAAGAATCATGCTTGCGTCATCATGTGGTCACTTGGTAATGAGTCATTCTACGGACAGAACCACCAAGCCATGTACGATGCCATCAAGCTCATGGATGATAGTCGTTTAATCCACTACGAAGGCGACGGGGACGCGAAGACGGTCGATATTTTCAGCCGCATGTACTCTGATCTGGCCTTTATCGACAAATTTGCCAAGGAGAGAGATTGGAAGAAGCCCCTTGTCTTGTGCGAGTTTTTGCACTCGATGGGGAACTCGGTGGGCAACGCACAGGAGTACATCGAGCTGTTTTACAAGCATCCAAGGCTCATGGGAGGATTTGTCTGGGAGTGGGCAAATCATGTGAGTTCATCATTTCCGCCCTCCTTTTTTTTTGTCGGTTCTGTCCTGGTTTTTGGTTTTTTATCTGGAGAAAGGAAGTGATGGCTATGTGATCTGACCAGGAAGAATCAGGGACTTCGCACTAAGAACAAGGACGGCGAGGAGTTCATGGCGTATGGAGGGGATTTTGGAGACGAACCCAACGACTACAACTTTGTCATGGATGGTCTTCTGCTCTCTGAGCACAACATCTCCTCCAACATTACCGAGTACGCCAAGTCGATTGAGCCAGTGCAGACGCTGTCTCTTCACCACCACGATATCTCGATTGTGAACCGTTACGACTTTCTGACGCTTGATCATCTTGTTGCGGAGTGGTGCGTGGTGTCTGACGGCAAGAAGCACACGGGGGGGCGGGTCAACATCCCGAAAGGTAAGTCTTTTTTTTCTTTCTGTTCTTTTTCTTTCTGCTTTTCTTCTTTGTTCTTTTTCGTTCTTCCCCTGGCACGTGGTTGCACACGCTTACTTGTCTGCAGGCGTCAGACCGCACACTGAGGCCATTGCCACTGCCGAAGGATTCCACAGTGGAATGCTGCGCGAGATTCATGGAGAAGGCTACCTGCAAATCAGATTTAAAAACAAATTTAAGACGAACTGGGCGCCTGCCAACCATCAGGTGGCGTCTGGAGAGTTGCGGGTTTCGAGGCCACTGCCTGTCAGTGCTATTCAAGCCATCGAGCCACCGATGCCGAGGCCAACGATACAAATGGCATCAGAGTCGTCGACCCGGGTACAGATCCGGTCAGCGTCTGGCAAGTCGGTGTGGATCTTGGACACCGGGGCGGGCACGCTGGTCAGCTGGAAACGCAAGCAGCTGGCGCACGCTGAGGAGAGGTTGAAGGGCGAGAACGGTGAGAAGGACGAGAATGGCGAGGATGTCGAGGATGTCGAGGTCATGACGGAGCCAATCACGATGGACTTTTACCGCGCACTGACGGACAATGATCGCGGGGGCCACGGACGAGAATGGCAGGAGCGGCGGCTGCATCAGACAAGGACGCACACGCAGCAGGTGCGCCTTGACACGGTCAAGGATGGCGTCGCGGTGCAGGTCAGGCAGCGGATTGCGCCGCCGGCGCTGGCATGGGCGGTGGACACGACATGGACGTACCATTTCCGCGGCGAGTCGGTGGCCATCAAGGTCAAGGGCAGGCCGCACGGGGCGAGGCTGCCGTCGACGTTTGCACGCATCGGCCTGACGATGGGGGTGGCGGGGGCGGAGCGGGCGGAGTGGTGGGGCCGGGGCCCGGGCGAGTCGTACCGCGACAAGAAGCACTCGCAGCTGCACGGCAACTGGGCGGCGACGGTGGACGAGCTGTGGGTGGACTACGAGTTCCCGCAGGAGGGCGGCAACAGGACCGACGTGCGCTGGGTCGAGCTCCTCGGGGCCGATGGCAGGCGGGTGCTGCGCGCCAACTTTGGCGACCTGGACGGGGCCAGTTTCGCAGCGTCGCACTATGCCACGCGGGACGTGGACGCGTGCGCGCACCCGTTCGAGCTGCACAGGCGCAGGCGGAAGGACACGCTGGTCAGGCTGGACTGGGCGCACCATGGGCTGGGCACAGCGTCGTGCGGTCCGTGGACGCTGCCGCAGTATTCGCTCACGACGGACGGCGGCTTTGACTTTGCCGTATTGCTGGACTGAGGCCACGTGGGCATCGAGTCACGATCATGAGTACCTACACATGTATGTGTGTTATTTACATGGATATATACATGCATATGTAGTAGCCAAGACATGGAGATTTCCATTCCGAGCCCAGCCGGTGTGCATCGTGCGCATCGTGTCTGGGTCTGGTGCATCGCGTGCATATGTAGAAGGCGGTCTGGCCTGGCAGCACCCGGTTACACAAGGCTGGACGACGCCCAGCCGGGACTTGGCATCCGCCGGGTGGCTGTCGGAGGAGCTGCAGCAGCAGGTGACCTCGAGTGCTGCATTTTCACTGTCAATCGGCCCAGCCAGCACAAACCGCACAAACCAGGGACATGCCAGCAGTGGGCCAGGGGACGCCTGTTGATGCTGTTGATGGCAGTGGCAGTGCCTCCATGTCCGGTCGGTCTGCTGCGAGCCAACCGGGCGCCCGCCAGGCCCTGGAATGGCGCACCAACCAGTTGACATCCATGATCAATTGAAAGTTGGAACCAACCGTGCCGACGGGCCATCAAGCACACATAAAGAGACAACGACAGCACGTTGGATGCTTTGTTGCCCAGAAAAAAAAAGACGAAGAAAGAGAGAAAGTCATCCGTGCAATGTAGCATCTCAACCGCTGGTTCAAAAGGAAAAAAAAAAAAACAAAAGGAAAAAGGAAAACAAAAAGAAACAACATTTGTTCCATGCGCTAAATGGCATCGACGGCAGCGCGCACGCAGACGCAGACGCAGACATCGATAGTCACGGCCGCGGTTCCGGTCCCGAGTTCCTCGTCCCGAGCCTCGCTGGCGGCTCAAGTTCTAGGCTGGCCGTCCGGGGGACGATGTCGGGGCTGCGATCAGATCCGGCGGGCGGAGACGGCGGCGATGGGGACGGCAATGGAGACGGCAATGGGCATGGGCATAGGCATGGGCATGGCAAATGCCAGGCTTGCGCCTGATGAGTCTGTTGATGGTGAGTTTTCAAGCATCCAAAATGAACGTTGAAGGATTTATCCGTGGCCACCAACGCTGAGTGGCCGACGTCGGCTGGTGGGTCCAGGGCCCTGGATCTGACGCCATCGCAACTGTCGAGAGCGACATCGAGTGATCCACGTTGCCGTCTCGTTGCTCCTGCCGCTTTGCCTCACTGTTCATGTGCCTGCTCCGTGCCTGCTCTGTCTGTGTCGGCAACTTTTGTTTCCCGACTTTTCAAATCTCCAATTCTCACTTGGCGTTTTTTTTTTTCGTCTCTTTCTGCCCTTCTTTTTTTTTTTCCTCTTTCCCTTGGCTTTCTTTCTTACTTTCTTTTACCCCCCAAGCAGCACGCGCACACTACGTGCACAGTACTTTTATTTAACCAAAAAAAAAAAAAAAAAACCATATTTACTCGCACGGCGCAAGTCGCAATTCATTCCGTCAAAATCTCTCCAAGCTAATCAGCGAGGCCTTCTTCGGCCATTTCTCAGCGACCATGACTTCGCGTGCAGATTCTTCTGCTTTCGCCTCATCATCACTTGCCGATGCTCTCGAAACCTCCGCCGCCGCCTCGCAAACCACGCCCGACCTGCTGCATAGCCTCAAGCATAGTAGCACCGTCCTCGCCCTTGCCGTGAGCCCCGAGCACGAATCGATATATGCCGGCACGCAGGACGGTGAAATCGTTGTCTGGTCGCTGGATACCTTTCATCAACTCCGCCAAGTGCAGGCACACAAGCGTAGTGTTCTGTCGCTCCTCCTCTCCCCCGACTCGTCTCTTCTTTTCTCGAGCGCTTGCGACGCTGTCGTCAATGTGTGGTGCCCCCGGACGCTGCGCCGTCTCTACGAGGTGTACGGAGTGCACGACGTTGGCGACATCTTTTGCACTGCCTACAGTCCGCAGCACGAAACGCTGTATATTGGTGCTCAGAACACAACCATCCAGTGGATGGCTTTGAATAGCCCCTCTCGCAGGGTCTCGCAGGACTCGCCAAGTCATCCAGATCGCCGCAGCCACCGCTTCTTTGATTCCAAGGCAATCGGCGGAAGCGCCACGCCCAGACGCAACGAAGACCGATGGGCTTTGATCCCCCGTCCGCACGCCGTCCTGGAAATTGACGGTTACAACATACGCCAGTTCGCCCACTATGGGTACATTTATTGCATGCTCGTCGCCAAGGGCCCGACCGTCGAGGTGGACTCGGACGAAGAAGTGCTGATTTCCGGCAGCGGCGACGGTACCATTAAACTATGGAGTTTAGGGGGATCAAAACGTGGCGTTGCGCGCGATGCGGGCGATGCGGACGACGTCGGAGAGTCGGGTGGCATCGAGGAAATCATGACCTTGGGCACGGATGACGCCGAGTCTGTCTTGTCAATTGCGTTGGACGGGTCCTTTCTCTATGCCGGAAAGCTTGATGGCATCGTCGAACTGTGGGATCTGGATACAGCACAGCGTTTGAGAGTCATCAAGGCGCACGACGATAATGTCATGTCGCTTCAGATGGGCTGGGGCTATCTGTGGGCTGCATCTACCAACGGGTGGGCGAGTGTGAGTTCGATCGACTTGT
The DNA here is from genome assembly GCA_000223055.1 of Claviceps fusiformis PRL 1980. Lineage (NCBI taxonomy): Eukaryota > Fungi > Ascomycota > Sordariomycetes > Hypocreales > Clavicipitaceae > Claviceps > Claviceps fusiformis. Next base: position 8,674 of record AFRA01000328.1, read on the forward strand.
CCTACATTCTGGCGGCATCACTTTCCAACCCCCAAATATTCCTCTGTACGAGTCTAACGCTAACACATGTACAGAAATATAGCACCGCCCATTACGGAGCATATCGGCACGCATCGTCGGGCGACGTCAGGCAAAAATACCAATGTGTGCGGAAGTGGAAAGCACACGACGGCAAAGTCTTGGCTTCGGCCATGACAAACTACAAGTCTGCAAAATACTATATTACGGGCGCAAATGATGAGAATGTCTCGATATGGGCCGTAAACGACGGCTCACCAATCATCAAGCCAGTCACGACCACGGTGGCGGCGGCAGCGACAACGACAACGACAACGACAACGACAACGGAAATAAGCAATGACTTGTTCCTGTCTACCCTATGCGACTTTGTCTCCTACAAGACGGTGTCGACTCGACCCGACTACGCCGAAGATTGTCGAAAAGGTGCTACATTCCTGGGCTCCCTTTTCAAGAGACTAGGCGGCCATGTAGAAATGCTCAGCACCGAAAAGGCCCACAATCCGGTGGTCTATGCCATGTTTTCCGGCAAAAAAGAAAGCTCGGAAACCCGCAGGGGCCCGCGCAAGCGCATCCTGTTCTACGGCCATTACGATGTTGTCGCAGCAGACGAGAAGGAAGGAAAGTGGGCGACGGATCCGTTCACCGCCACGGGAACTAATGGTTTTCTTTACGGCCGCGGCGTCAGTGACAATAAGGGCCCAATTGTGGCGGCATTGTATGCGGTGACGGATCTGATGCAGGCGCAGATGTTACACAATGATGTCATCTTTCTCATTGAAGGCGAGGAAGAATTCGGATCCAGAGGTTTTGAGGAAGCAGTCAAGAGAAACAAGAAGCTCATTGGCCATGTCGACTATATCCTGCTCGCCAACAGCTACTGGTTGAATGATGAAGTGCCGTGTCTGACCTATGGACTTCGCGGAGTGCTCCATGCGACGGTCTGCGTTGACTCGCCCCGACCAGACATTCATTCGGGAGTGGACGGATCTCATTTATCCGACGAGCCTCTCTCGGACTTGACGTGGGTCTTGTCAAGACTGAAGGGTCCCGGCAACAGGATTCAGATCCCGGGCTTCTACGACGGCATTCCTCCCATGACGGCCGACGAAGAGGCAAGATTTGACGACATTGTCTCCGTCATGTTGCATCATCAAGCACAGCCGCTGTCGGAAGAAAGGCTCAAGTCTTCCATCATGGCGCGCTGGAGAGAACCGAACCTGACAATCCACCAGTACAAGGTGTCGGGGCCGGACGGCAGTCTGGTCAGCAGCCATGCCAGCTCGCACATAAGCATACGTCTAGTGCCCGGCCAGGAAGTCGAGGCCGTTTCCAAGGCGCTGTCATGGTATCTGCGTCGCGAATTCGGCATGCTCGAGTCTCAGAATCGAATCACGGTCAATATTGATAACAGAGCGGAGCCATGGCTGGGGGATCCCAACAACGAGATATTTCGCACCCTGGGAAAAGCCATCATCGAAGCCTGGCCCGACCGGTTCGACCGAAGCGGGCACTCCTCGACGGCCGAGACGGCCGAGGTGGCCTCGATGGGCAAGTCATTGAAGCCTCGAGGACCACTGCATATTCGAGAAGGTGGTTCCATTCCGGCCATACGATTTTTGGAAAAGGAGTTTGCTGCTCCGGCAGCGAATTTCCCCTGTGGGCGGGCCACGGACGCAGCTCATCTGAACAATGAACGGATGAGTCTGGTGAATCTACGCAAGGCCAGGGAGATTTTCGGCAAAGTATTTGCGCAGTTGTAGAGCGCATGGTTTTGCAGAGCCAAGACAATGGCTTGTTTCGTTTGTATGCAGGGCGTTTTGGATACCAGGATTTTTTTTTTGTTCCTTTTTTTTTTCGGTCTTTTCGTTCTTTTTCCTTTATATTTTGTTCAGGGCTTCCTTTGTTGACTTATATCACAGCGAGCACTAAAACCAGTTGAACAGGGGAGGGGCTACACAAAATGCTATATTCCTGTCGTTTGTAGAACAGCGGCAATGTCGCCAGCGATCAGATAGATGAGCGTGTCTCACAGCAGCGCAAGGTGTGCACCACGCAAGGAGTAGTATGAGAAGCAAAGTCAGTCGGTTACATTACACCATGCTATGCATGTGCCACAGGGTCAAATGTGCAGCTTGAGTTTGTGTGTTTGTGTGTTGGTGGGGGGTTATGTGTGACGAGGTGTGTTGGAGAGGTGAGATGAGATGAGATGAGATGGGGTGGAAGGTTGCTCCGTTGCATGGCGTATGGATTCCTGTCGTTGTTGGCCATGGTAATCCTCATCCATTATCCAGCATCCAGCATCCATTATTCATCAGCCAGGCCCATTCATTAGCTGATAACAAAAGTCAACTTACTGTGCAATCGAGCAAGCAGAAAAGCAAAACACGCTGAGATGTGCTTTGGGGTCTGGGTGGTTCTGGTCCTGGATTTGCTTTTGTGTTTTTGAATCTTGATTTTGCTTTTGATATTAATTTAGTTTCTGATCCTGGTTTTATTTTTGCTTTTGCTTTTGCTTTTGATTTTGCTTTTTCTCGTAGTTATAGTTTAAGTTTACTTTTACTTTTACTTTACTTCTGCTTTTTTCTTGTTATAGTTTAGGACTCTGCCTAATAGGCAGAGTCTACAACACCTCTGTAATATAATAAACCTATTCCTACACATAACTATACACCTAACTGTAACTTATATGTTCCATTTCTAAAGCACTTATGGCGCATTACGCAATCCCTTCATGCTAACCTACGCGTATCCCTCTTCCTTCAAGTTACCTGCCCGTCTAGTACATAACACTTTTGGTCTACTTTTATTTTACTTCTACTCTCCTTTCACTCTACTTCTACTTTCCGTTTACTAATATGTTGATTTTTAATTTTACTTTTTGTTTTAAATATAATTTAAATTCTAATTCTATTTCCACTTCTGCTTAGCTCTGCTAAATTCTGCCCTTCTTCTGCCTCTGCTTCAGTCTACTTCCCCTCTACTCCTGCTCCGCTCCTGCTTCTCCAGCTAATTTGTCATCTCAGCCACACCTGGTGCAGTACCTGCAGTGCTTCCTACAACAAGCTGGCCTTGAACCTATTGACCAATTGCAGGTGATGACCTGGGCTTTCCCACCGCCCTTGTCCCCAAGACTTGGATTCGATCTGCCTATGCGGTGGGAAGCCAACGGGATGCGGTGTGAGTGGTCTCAGTTTTCGAGCCGTCTATTGGGTCAAGAGACATTCGGTGCCTCTTGTCAGCGGGCACCGGGACACTTAACATCCTGCAGCAGCTTCGAGGCTCAATGATTTCCCATCAGGGATGTGAAGAGGAAAGAAAAAGCTGATAGTTAGGTATGAGGGGTGCAGCCTTTTGGAGCCTTTTGGCGTGAACGACATGTGAGAAGAGGGCAACGTCGGCATGGCGGAGAATAATGGCAATGGCATTTCGAATATCGGAGTATATCGGAGCGCTCTGAGGATGTTATCGTCGTTGTCAGCACAATTTGATATGATTGTGTTTTAATAGACAAACAGACAATAAAGACAATAAAGAACAAAAAAAAAAAAAAAAAAAACCTTAACCGACGCCACGCATGTCCGGTCTAGACCACCACATACCCACGATTGTGCAACCGACCAGACATGTCTGACTGATGACAGACAGATCTTCCTGTTCGTGCTCCCGACTCCCGACTCCCCGCATACCTGCATGCATGCACGTCGCCAGATCTCACGCTGCATGCGCGTCGCCACGATGCAGCAGCGACATGTCGCTGTTGACGGAGCCGTTGTCCAACCCAGACACCTTTGCACTTGACATAAAAACGCAGAGCGTGTCTGACATTGTGTGGCGTGGAGTGGCGTGGAGTGGCGTGGCGTGGAGTATTCATTGTCATGACGGCTGCCGTGTGAGGGATGAGAGGGGTTGTCTAGATGTGTGTGTGAGTGTGTATGTTGTTTGGCCACGATATCCTCGCAGCCCAGCCTGGTCGGGAACGTTACACGCCGTTTCTATGTTTGCACTCTGTACTTGACTCTGTTCGCGCTTGAAACCTGTTCTTTTTTTTTTTTTTGGTTTCTTTCTAGGCTTTGTCTCTTTTATTCCTCCTCTTCTTTTTTCTTCTGCTTTTTTTTCTCCTTCCTTCTTTTACTTTTTCTGGTTCCTTCTTTTGCCTTGAATTCCTTTTCTTTACTTTCTTATTTTTTTTTTTTTTTTTTGCTTGTTTAACCGTACTTTGACCAAAACAAGTCTATGTCTTGCAAAATTGTCTTCATTCTAGGATCGTGTTTTCCGTCGTACATGCGTCCTGGAGTGTGACTCGTGTCTTTCTTCTTACTTCTTCTCCGTCTTTTCCTCCTCTTGCATCGTCCTGACGTGTCATTCTTTTCCCCGATATCCTTCTTCTTCTTCTTCTTCAACTCCTATCCGTCCACAATCAAGTCATCCACCGTCGGACGGAGAGCATGGGAAATCTCGTCGCCAAGTCGGCCGAAGAGAAAGCCGCCACGAGCACGACCACCCCTTCTCCCTCTGTAGACCGCCTCACCCTCCTGGCAGAACGGATTCAAGACAACACGCGCGTCCTGGTCGAGGACCTGAAGGCACGGGGGCTGCGTGCCCCGTCCTACGAGGCAGATGGGTGTGCGGATTTTCCTGCCGGGCCTGCCGGAGCGGGCTCGGACACGGAGACGAGGAGGGCGCGGCAGGAGGTGTTGGCGCTGACAAAGGAGTTGCGAGATTTGGTGTTGGGGCCGAGGGAGGGGCTGAAGGTGATGGCCCTGGATGTGAGTTTTTTTTTTATTCATGTTCTTCTCTCTGATGAACTGGATGTTGTGAAACGAAAAAAGAAAAAACAGAACATAATTTTTTTAAAAAAGGGATGGGAAAGACAAAGCTCATCCACCATCCTAGATTGTCAACTACATCCCCCTCCACGCCATCTACACATTCCAAATCGCCAAAGCCGTCCCCCTAACCGGTTCCATCGCCTACCAACATCTCTCGAGACGAATCCACGCCCTCTCGGGCCATGAGATGCCCGCCACGGACCTGCGCCGGCTCATGCGCCTTGCCATGGCCAACAACCTGTTCTGCGAACCCGAAATCGGCCAGGTGGCTCACAACTGCACGTCGCGCGTGTTGCTCGAGGACGAGGCCGTCGCCAGCTGGGTTGGGATGTACATGGAGGATCTGTTTCTGCCGATTGGGAAGACGGTGGCGGCGATGCAAAGATGGCCGGGTTCGGAGGAGCTTACTGAGACGGTGTGACCCTTGTGTGCCCCATTTACTTTCTTTCCTAGTTTTTTATGTCTTTTTTTTTTGGTTTTCGTGATTGAATTTTTTTCGAGTTCGTTTTGATTTTCCAAAATATCGGCCATTGTCTTCTTTCCTTGATTTTGTTTCCGCAGATACAAACAACCGTCCACGTGCCTAGGCGACTAACTGCCAGCCAATATGCTGTACCATGCTAGGCCGTCAACATGGCATATGGCCATCAAATCACCTTCTTTGACCACATCCAGAGCGACGCCTCGCGCGCGAAGCGCTACGACCTCGCCATGAGAGCGCATGGTTCCCGCGAGGGATTCGACGTGGTGCACACGGTGCAGAGCTACCCGTGGGCCAAGTTGGGCAAGGCCACGGTTGTGGATGTAAGTGAAGGGGGATGTTGTTAGATCCGGGGCTGCTCAAAGCAATCATGCTGATATTTTTTTTTTTTTCAATTTCTTTCTTGGACAGATGGGCGGCAACCAAGGCTACGTCTCCGTCGCCCTGGCTGAGCAATTCCCCCTTCTCAGCTTCCAGGTCCAGGACCTGCCCGGCACGCGCTCCGACGAGACTCTCCCTGCTCGAGACGCGGCTCAGTATTCTTCGCGAGTGCCCGCCCACCTCGTCGACCGCGTCAAGCTCACGACGCATGACTTCTTTGACGAGCAGACGGCCGTCGCAGACGCCTACCTGCTGCGGCACGTCCTGCACGCCTTCCCGGACAAGGCGGTCGTGCGGATCCTGCGGCAGCTGATTCCGGCGCTGCGGCCGGGTTCACGCATCATCATCCACGACGCGGTGCTGCCGCCGGCGGGGAGCGTGTCGCCGGCCGAGGAGCGCACGTCTCGTCTGCTGGATGTGCTGATGAAGACGGTCTGCAACGGGCGGGAGAGGGAGGTGCACGACTGGAAGGCGGTGCTGGAGACGGCAGATGCGCGGTTCGCGTGGCAGGGGGCGTGGAAGTCGAGTGGTCACTTGTGGTTTATGGAGGCGGTTTGGGAGGGCTGTGGAGGAGAAGAGTGAGTCTCTTGGATCCGAGTCTGCGTGATCCGTCTGGATTTGTGTAGACTGTAGAGTGTAGATAGGTGTAGATGCGATCGAGATACACGGACCTACGCGTGTACATGCACATCTCCTGCACAATGTACTCCCTGCTACATACCTACATATGCTTCGACATGCATGAGAGCTCCATCCCCGTAGGGAAAACGACATCAACACGGCATTGACGACACGCGGCGCCAGCTCAAACGGGGCCACAACGAGGGGGTATTATCCGTTCCATCGTGAAGAACATGTCGACAGAGCCGCGCGCGGCACAACCCAACAGGATGAGCAGCCCGAAATCCCAACAAGAGACCATGAAGAAGCGAACAAGGGAATAATCCCTCGCAGGCGGGATGGGCGGACATCCCGGCAGCATACAAGAAGAATCGAGCAAGAGAATAATCCCTCACAGGCGAAATAGAGCAGGGAGAGGATACCAAACCCGTCCACAACCCACGCGTGCCCATCTCCCACCGCAGGATAAAACACATGTTATAGTTCATCCCGGATCAGCAAGTCCTGTTTTCAGGAATGGCAGGTCTTTTTTTTTAAAAAAAAAAAAATGAAAAAGAACAAAAAAAGAAAGAAAGAAAGAAAGAAAAATGAAAAAAAAAAAAGGGAGGGGGGCGAGATTTGAAAGGGAAAAACAAAACCATGCACGACAAATTAAACACCTGCAGAACAAACAAAATAAAAATTCCACACATACGTTCCCGTTTTAGTCCTGTCCGCCCCACGCACCCTCTCCCTCTGATTTTGATTCGTTTATTCGTTTATTTATATATTTATGTCTTTATTTTCCGGCCCGACCCCACCTGCCAGGGCCGGCGGAAAGGAACCGAACCGAACGGCTGCCTCTCTCCCGTGACTGCTCGTCTAGACAAGAGGTGGAGAATCGAGCAGACACAGACCAGACGCGTCGTCCGGTTTCTTTGCCAAAGGCATGCCAGGGAGAAAACGGAGGGTTCCGCTCTCATCTTGCGTGCTCCACTTGCTTCCGCCTGCTTGCGTTGCGTTGCGTTGGTGGGCACTGGGTGGTGGCAAGTGGCAGTGACTGACTAATCATAGACTTATGTCGGAGCTACGGCCGCCCATTCGCCGCTGGCATTCAAGGCGTATTTTTTCATTTCCTTTGGTTTATTTTTTTTTATTTTTTTGGTATTTTTTTTTGTTTCCGCTGCTCTTTTATAAGTGATTGTTTTAATTCTCAATTCATTTTATCCCATTTTTTTTTATTCTTCTCATGTCCGCTTTCCCCCTTTTTGGCCCTCTATTTTCTGAATCAGACAATCGTACTGCCCGGGCTGCAGAATCCTGCACATGCAGCGACCCTGTGTTTTTTTACATGTCCCCATGATTTGGTTCTTCATGATCTGGTTTGTTGTATCTCGTAGCTAGAGCGTAGAATTGTGTTTCTTGGGATTTCGTGAAGGGTGAGGAAAACATGGTATAAAGGGGAACCCAAGATAGGTGACATGATATACATATACATATATACTGTACAAACATGATTAAACATGTATCAAACACGACGGCAAACTGGAGAACGCATGTAGCAACATTAGAAAAAAAAATATGTCCACACAACCTGCGCGAACAGATAGCCGCGAAAGGGAAGACAAAACGGGAAAAGAGATAATAAAAAAATAAACCTAGAATAAAATGATAATACGGTATTGAACAGATCATAATTCCGCAAGCAAATTCACTGCGTTCAGCTTGTATTCAATACACTCAATCCCGTAACCGTGGTGCATCATCTGCCTCGTCGGCTGCGAAAGCTACCCTGTACCTCTCCAGCCAGTTGCCCTCCCTCGGATCCATCCTGATCGTGTCCCCCTCCCTTGTGAACTGTTCGCATTGAGCAACCCTTCATCGGACGTCGGACGGCATATTCTAGAAATCACCACTGCCAGACTGGACACGACCGTCCAAACGCATAGACCGCACGCGTATTCCCCACCCGTCCACACCAGACGCCCCATCGACGGTTCTAGAGACTCTCCATTCCCACAGACCGGGGGACCACTTCACCACACAAGTCGGGGCAAATTGCACCAGATCATCACAAAGAACCATGAGCCAATCACCACGGACGGCCGTGTTGACGGCTCAGGTCGTTTCCGCAGTGCCTCCTCGGCTCGTCTCTCCAAGGCCTTGCACCGTTTGAGCCTGACAACATTAGCAAGACATGGTAATGGCCAAGGGACCCCGAAGAGCCGACATGTCCAGAACGAAATCCATTGAGCCAACGAGGAGCCCGTACACATGTACAGTCGTCCATGCTGTTCTCGTTCATGAAATTGAGACATGATTTTCTTACGACCAAAAAAAAAAAAAAAAAAAACCCCAAAAGACCCCATCATCACCATCCTCATCATCCGGAGCACCACCAGCAACCCCCATCCTGCTCATCACAAGCCCACCATCAGATGCTGCGTTCGCCCGACTCCGCCGCAGCCATTTTACGCGAACGTCAAACATGGTGGCATTCCAATTGTCTTTGATCCGAAGTCATGCATCACGTTAGCGTCCGAGACCGCCCTTCGTCTGTCCCCCTTTGTCTTGGATTTTGGCAGCCGAGCTCCAAGACACAACAACACCGACAAGAGCTCCCTAAAAACAAGAACAGAAGAAAAGAACGAAATGGCAGCATTCTTTTCAACAGTCTTGGTGAGGGAATGGTATGCAAACGTCCCGCCTAGTCAAAGTGGCATACATTCTTGAGAGGCCACAATGTTGACTTGTCGCCAAAAGCCGCCGCCGAAATCTGCTGATCCAGGACGCGTCTCTATTCTCTTGCTTCGTCCATATAAACCGAGCACTCTTCGCTTGTTCTTGTTGCCTTTTCTCTCTCTTCTCGGTATCCAAACACAGGAGGAAGCCTCGATTTCATTCGCTAAATCGGCCCCCGAGAGCTTCGGTCATTCGTTCATTCTTTTCCCCCCCTTTCCCCCCTGCCCCCTTTTTTGCCCCTAATTCCCCAGTTTCATTGTCGTAATTCATCATGCGTTACGCACTCGCCGCTGCCGTCGGCGCGGCTAACTTGGCTGCGGCCCAGTTCAGCAATACAACAACGCTCCCAAGTCTGCCCGCCACCGTCGGTGATTTCACATTCTTCGGATGTGTCAGCTCACCCGCGGGCTTCCCTGACTGGGTCAAGGTTGCCACATCCGACAGCATGAGCATCGACTTCTGCGCATCCAGCTGTCCTACCAAGTACATGGGTGTCTCCGGCAAGTAAGTCATTCATCCCCAGACAAACAAACAAACGAACGAACCGGCGCAAGGCAAAACTGGGACTGACTCCTTGATCCAACAGGAACTGCATGTGCGGCAGCAGCCTTGCGGCCTCCAAGGTTTTGCGCCTCGACAACTCCAAGTGCAGCTCTCCATGCCCAGGCAACAAGGCTCAAGCCTGTGGTGCTCCCATCTTCTTGACTCGTCGTCAGACTCTGGGTGGTGTTGGACCCGGCAGCGCTGTCAGTCTGTATGAGCGCGTAGGCGACGTGAGCCCCTCGGCTACCATCTCCGTTACCTCGACCGTCACCAGCACCGTGGTTCAGACCATTACCGCTTGCCCGCCCACCGAGACCAACTGCCCCATCGGCTCCGTCACCACCAGCATCTCCGTCGAGCCCACCGTCGTGTGCGAGGAGACCGAAGAATGGTATGAGTGGCACAAGAAGAAGATTGTCTGCTACGGCGGCCACTGTGGCCCCGAGCACCCCCACAAGGACGACGCTCCCAAGCACCGTGTTGTCTGCGAAGACGACCACTGCCAAACCGAGGTCTGCGACAAGGACGATTGGAACAAGCTCGTCATCTGCCAGGGTCCCGACTGCAAGTACGCCGAGTGCGATGACCCCAAGGGAGAGTGCGAGCACAATAAGGTCGTCTGCTTTGGTGGCAAGTGCGCTGTTGAGAAGTGCTTCGAGGACGAGTGCGAGAAGAAGTATGTCTGCAAGGGTGACAAGTGCAAGCACGAGAAATGTCACGGCGAGGACTGCCACAAGAAGATCATCTGCGACCCCGCCGGCCACGACTGCAAGGTCGCCCCTCCCCCTCCCGGCCCTCCCCCTCCCCCCGCCCCTCCCGCCCCTTCCAGCGACGGCAAGGTCCCTCACCCTCCTCCTTGTCACCGCGAGGATTGCAAGCCTGGTCACGGCGGACCTGGTGGACCTGGTGGACCCGGCGGACCTGGAGGACCCGGCGGTCCTGGTGGACCCGGAGGCCCTGCTGGACCCGGCGGACCTGGAGGCCCAGGAGGTGCTGGTGGTCCCGGCGGTCCTGGAGGTCCCGGCGGTCCTGGCAGTCCTAGCGCCCCTGGTGGTCCTGGTGGGCCCGGCGGACCTGGAGGCCCCGGTGGTCCCGGCAGACCCGGTGGTCCCGGCAGCCCTTCCGGTCCCAGCACTCCTGGTGGTCCCGGCGGTCCCGGAGGCACTGGTGGACCCGGAGGACCCGGAGGACCCGGAGGACCCGGAGGACCCGGTGGGTTCCCTTGCGACGGCGAGGACTGCCCATTCGTCCAGCCTCCCATTGCTCCCTCTGGCAGCATCCCCAAGCCGTTGCTCACTGGCCCTCCACCCGTCATGGCTGGTGCTGGCAGCATTGCTGTCAACGTCATTGGCGCCGCCGCCGGTCTTCTCTTCGTTTTGTAAAGGCAAATCTGCAGCGGTCTAGGTGCCTAAGCTGCACGCCGTCTCGTTGTTACTTACCACCTTGGTTCGTGAGTACTCAGTCGCGGTGTTTGAATTATCTGTATCTTGGGAGTTTTGGGAGTTTCACCGAGTTGTCCATGGCGCAACTGGGAAGGTTTTATCAGACCAAGGGATCGCATGGAACCAACCGCTGTAGTATTGTTTATGATATTCACAGAAAATCTAGTATTAGTTAGTCAATAAAAAAGGACCTGTACCATTATACATGAACTCCTTACATTGTGACATGACCTCATTACCTCACGAATAGTACCTTCGCCGGAACTACCACCTTTTCTCGTTTGCAATAGTTTCTCTGCGAATCGAGACTTGACCAAGCACGCGCGGTATCCATTGGCAGTCTCTTATACATTCGAATGGCAAATTCAAGCCCCCCAATTTTGCTCAACCATGCATCCCATCATCACCCTAGTTCCATCATGCTATTCATTATATAAGTCGTATAGGTGAAAGATCGGCATGCATGACGAGCCCGAATCAACTTGTATAAGTTCTAGATGACATAACAGTAGCTTACGAGAAAGATGTCTCACAAGGATATAGTTTCGACGTGGACATTGTCAATGTAGGATGATGATACTTGGTGTTTCTCGAGTGGGCAGTTTCGCCCGACAACTGTCTCTGGCTTTGATTCTGAGATTTTTTCCCAATTTATCCCGCGTAGAGAGTAATTATTGAGAAGTCAAAATACCGCCTTACCGTGTAACATCATGACAGTGTCCGGAACAAAAGCGACGTGGATTCTGTGTACACTTCGCAGCGCTAGCGCTAACACAACAATTTGGTCCGCAAGGGGCTGGTTGTTGACCTGGCGGCGACATTCCAGACCAAACAAGGCACAACCAGAGTGCTACTTGATCTAATAAATAAAAACTCCGATGTCCTCTGCCGAAGGGGTTGTTAGGAGTCGAAGCGATGTGGATCCCAAAGCAGGTGTAGTTATATGGCCAGAGACGCGATACTGTCCCAACACCTTTGCGGTGAGAAACCGAGCAGCGGAGATAGCCAGCTTCAACGAGGTATACGCGCTTGGATATCACCTAAGCTGTACACATGTACATACCGTGTGTCTGTAATTGATTCCCGTGGTTCGTGTATGAGATTGAGAACCCAGGAGAGGAAGACAATATTGCAGATCTCAGCGACACAACGGCCACGTGCATGTGTGGGTACTGGTATCTGGATTTCGACGGCTAAAGTGACTGGCTGATAGGGGAAGAGGGGGCGTCGAGGTTGGCAACAGAGTCGAGGAGATGCTGGCCTTGGTTGGTCATTGGGCAACAAGCGAGTCTTGACGATGCAGGTGGCGGTGGGCGTTCCGGCCAGCCGGGACAAGCTGTGGCACAGTGGAAGTGCATACATACATGGTCAATCGAGTACCAGCATTGATGAGTGGTCCACGAATTCAAGCAGACGTTCGTTGGTTGACTGTCGCTCGTTTGACGCCTTTGGACGCCCGTCTGTGCAAAGTGTCTCAGTGTGGCCCAGGAGCGAGGTATAGGGCGGTGTTTATTGTCAGATTTCACACGACTTCTCCTGAGCCGAATCGTCATCGCCATACATACACATGTACACGTGTAGTACAACGTCGTGGGATTCATGTTGGTCTAAATGTTGATGTCGATGAGAGGCTGACCGTCCACCATGGTTATTTGAGCGCCACTGTTGGTGGCCATGAGAGTCTCTGGAGGAATACTGCCAAGAATGAATCGAACCAGTTGGGTGTGCTTTATCGTTCCGAGACTGGGACGTGGCAAGTTGAAACAGAGTCGTGAGTCGTGACTCGTGGTGGACAAGGACTGCGCAAGGGCCGCCAGCTTGAGAAGCCGTATGCAGAACGCAGCGAGAGCGTGATGGAGGAGCGTGGGTTGAAGGGGTTGAAGGGGTGGTGAGAGCAGGCTGGAAGCAACACATAGTGCAACGCTGCATTAGCTCCCTGGTCGTTCCTGCCTCAACACATTCATTCAATCCATGATGGCCGCAGCCAATTGGTTTACGAGGCCGAGGAGTGCGACGACTCAGGAGACGGGACCCACTGCAGATCTCAGCGGCGGCGGCGGCAGGAGCAGGAGTCGATTCCAGATGCCATCCACGCACCATCGACTTGCCCATCCACATGCGCATGCACATCCCATCATCCTCGTCCGCATTCTCATCCGCATTGTACATATTGTGTGTACATGCAGATCCAACGGTCTTCTTCAACCACGACCGCCATTAAGCGGGCCAGCCTGCTTGTCCATCACTGACGACCCGCGGCCCGCACGGGGGGTTCGCGTGAATTTGGACTCTAGTTGGATCCTGCAGTCTCCGATTCACTGGGTCCCGTCGCTGAATTTAGATTTGCTATCACCGCTTCTCCTAGCCGCCGTCCTGCAGCCCTATTTCGCTTGTCGTCACTTTTGCTTTGCGACACAATCACCCCCTCCATATTTCAACAAGAAAAAAGAAAAAGAAAAAAAAAATCGACACTGCGGGGAACCAGCCGGCAAGTTGGACTAAGGCGCTTCAGTGGAATGCGGTAGAGGCAAACACAACCGAATTCCCAGGCAATTAGTAACGAGACCTCCAATCCCCAACCCAGGGCGGTTGCTCACTTCTCAGTTCAAGGTCCATAAAGAGACGCTCCCTCGTCTCCATGCCGCCGGAAAAGCTGGTCCTTGACTCCTTGGTAGCTTCATGCAATGCCTTCAACTCGTCCAGAAGCTGCAAAATCTGTCCAGTGCCGAGTTGATTTGTCTACCACATTAAGAAAAGTTCGTTGACGCTCAGCATATTGCAAACCTTTCAGTCTCGTCGGCGATGCCCATTTTTGCGACTCGCCTCCCATCTCGGCTCGTCTTTGTGTCAAGCAGCATTCAACGCACAAATAAAGTCTCTTTGACTATCGGGTGACAGGACTCGCTCAGCGCCATGCTAAAGTAAAACTTCGTTTCTTGAAATAACAGCACTATTCCGCCGGATCCGCACACTGAGCGCTTCACCGATTTTTCTTTTTCCGATTTTTTCCCTGGCAGTGCCGCCTCGATCCGAAAGGTCTGTAACGTCTAGGTGTGAACGATGCAGTTTCGCCAGGCCAAAGCTCGTGCCGCTGTAATAGACAAAAAAAAAAAGACCGACAAGCCTGCACGCATTGAAGAGAGCGTCTATATCCGTTGGTCCGTTGAGTTGCTGACTGTTTTATCTGAAGATCTCCTCCGCGACATCGAAAGACATCGCAAGACGTCGTCATCAAACATTCAGTAGAAGCAGTTCAAGAATCTTCGACTCCTCATGCAATGGAGTCAGAAACAGTTTCTCAGGGCGCCACATCGATTTTATCCCAGGATACTGCGATTTCTGTTGCAGCATCGCATGAAACCGCAATCATCCACTGTATCGAAAATGGAGAGTACGTGGAGGAAGGACCCATTGACGATGACACTCGCAGCTTAACGGACAGCATTCGACAACATATTGTGGATGGTGGTCTGAGATATCACGCATACCATGCTGGCAAGTACGCGTTTCCAAACGACGAAACAGAACAATATCGTGACGACCTGAAGCATCACTTGACGCTACACTTGTGTGAGAATTCGTATTTCCATGCTCCCATCCACAACATCCTCCAACATGGCGCACATGTGCTTGATTTGGGTAAGGTTTGCCACCTGCTTTTTGTTTTTAGCATTGAATCCTCGTGAATCTCTCCAGTCTCTTGTTACTCTTCTTGTTGTATTCAATCATTTTTTCCTTTTCTTTGGCTACAGTTTGTCCCTAACCATTTTTTTAAGGAACTGGAACTGGTAGATGGTGCATCGAGCGTAAGTGTTTTCTTCTTCTTCTTCTTCTACACAGTAATGTTGAAGAAACATTGTTGCTGACAGCCTTCCAACAGTCGCTGACATGTACCCGAATTCGATATTTGAAGGGATGGATTTGTCTCCGATTCAACCGGATTGGGTCCCCGAGAATGTATCTTTTGTGGTTGACGACGTAGAGCACGAATCGGGCTGGACGTATCCCGAAAACAAACTCGACTTTGTTCACGTTCGGCATCTCATCCACTCAATCAAGGACCGTCGGCAAATGTGGAAACGTGTTTACAAGTAGGCTTTACCTCCGCCCGAGGGTCACTGATCACACTGATCACATGTGGGATGAATCATGGCTGACTACTGAAATGACTCGACATTGTTGTCCAAACAGCCATTTGAAGCCAGGCGGTTACGTCGAGATACAGGAATTTATGTATGTCGCCGCCTGCGATGACAACTCTTGTGATGGCCCGTATGCTGTCCGCGACTTCCTCAACTATCTGGCAACTGGCTTGCAAGCCCTGGGTTCAGACCTGAATAGTATTCAACACATCGAAGGAGAGTTATTAGAGTCTGGCTTTACCGAGCTGCACTACCAAGACTTGAAATGCCCCATAGGCCCTTGGGCCAAGAAGTTGCGTCTACAAGAGTGTGGCCATATCCTTCGTGATGTGATAATGTGGGGACTGGAGGGTCTGTCGCGCAGACCTTTTCGTGATGGACTACATTGGACACCAACTCAGATACACATGTTCCTAATCGATGTGAGGAAAGATCTGTCACGAGAAGACAACAAGGTACCACCATTTCACAGTTACTTTCCGTTTCGAAGTATTTACGGGCGAAAACCACTTGCTTCACGATGAAACTGCCGGCGAATGGATTCAATATTGCAGAGAGATCAGTCGAATGACATAACGCTACGGTCAGTGACGGTGTATACGCTCAACCCATGATGCTGCATCTGCTTGCCTACCGCCTGTACCGTGCATTCGAAAGGGAGACAGCAACGTGTGGTTTCCCTTTCAATTTTCTTCTCCCCCAGATGGCACTGGTTTCGACTTCAGCTTTTCTTATCCAGCATCGAAAAGTCCAGCGTGCCTGACGTCACCTATCCCCTCAACCACGAATATGATCCGGAAGTGTCGCGGGTGAGCTAAATGACGATGATGACGATGATGACCTTGGGCATTACGAATGCGAGAAAAGCAAAAAAAAAAAAAAAAAAAAAAAGAAACCCAAAGTCGCGATGTGGATCGACTTTTCAAGGTGCAGAAGCCTGTGAGTCTTCGGCCCGGAATCTTTGCTTTGCTGTTGCAGATGCTACGAGGATTATTTCTGTGCAAATATAAAATATACAGACGCAATTTCTCAATGGAACATATTGTGCACATTTACTTAAACCAGACTCATGGCCTCGATCGATCATACTCTTTCTGATGACCATGAAGCCCCGCTCTCCTTCCTCCCTCTTTCCCAAGCTAACTTCGGAGGCCTATTCTTTGTACAAATTGCTTGGGCAACGCACTTGCCAAGAAATCCGAGGAGGGCCGTCCGAGGAAAAATAAAAAACTTAAAAACCGAATCCCCCTGCGCCGCAATTCATTTGTTAGCCAAAAAGAAGTTAGCACATGGAAATTTTTAGGTGTGATACTGGCTTTTTCGTGATTCTTTCGACATTTCTCCTGCTTTCCATGGAACATTGCCTTGGAACTTTGATGCGACACATGTCTTGCATAGAGGACCTCTAAGCTAGCTCTTCTTCCATGTTTATGTCACTTACCCTTTCGTACGTCCTTTCCCCTCTCTTCTAGACTTTCTCTTCCCCCGAAACTTTTGACAAGATCGATGTCCGTCATACTCCTCCTTGGTGCTGCAATTTTTCTCCAAGACTGGGCACGACAGCAAGATTTCATGAATGGTTAATCTGGTTGAGAGTATAGACATATCAGGCTGGGCTCGTACCTGGGCTAGTACCTGAACTAGTACCTGGACTAGTACGTCCTGCTGTGACATGCCATGCCTGTTTCCCCGGATCGAAAACTAGTGTGTAGTTTGCTGCGAAAGCTTAAATCGTCCATACAAACCCCTGGCTCGCCAGCGTGCAGAAGAAGGGAAATGCCTCCATCACATGTCTATGCGCAGTCCCTGCCCCTGGAAAAATTCTTTTTCTTCATCTAAGAGCAAAGCTTCGTTGTCCTCCCCGCCTTTCCCCCTCGTATAGAACCTGGGGTCCGGGGAACTATGGTTTGTTAGGACGATAGGAGGCAACAAAAAAGTCTTTTCATGATGGCCAAGAGGACTGGACCCTGGGGGGTGTCGTGCTTATGTGTCATGCCCAGAGCAAAGGCTCTTCGAAGGCGCAAGACGTATGGCTTGCGAGGGCGATGACATGGAAGAATGGGCGTCTTGTCATGGTCATCGTGGCATGAGTCTCCCGTGATATTCCGGGCAAGCGTGAAGCTTGTTCGTACGGAAGAGAATTTTTCATTGCTCGCTCGTGGGGTAGAGAAGGCGAGGGACCGGACGAGTCGAGTATAAAAGGGCCTCGTCCTCCTCGCTGGGAAGCAATTCTTTTTTCGGTTTTTCTGATCATCTCTCTCTTCACCTCTCTCTTCACATCCCAAACACATCAAACCACTCACAAACCATACCACTCACAAACCATACCACTCACAAACCATACCACTCACAAACCATACCACTCACAAACCATATCACTCACAGAGTATACCACTCACAGAGTATACCACTCACAGAGTATACCACTCAAAGAGTATACCACTCAAAGAGTATACCACTCACAAACCATACCACTCACAAACCATCATCACTCACAAACCATCATCACTCACAAACCATCATCACTCACAAATCTTCACCACTCACATCCATTCTTGCATTCATCGCAAGAGCTTTAGAGACGAGCTCTACAACAAAAGAACGTAAGTGTTTGTTTGATTTAGTTTGCCATTCCTGTCATGTATGCGATGCATCTTTTCCGAGTTCTTGTGTGTGTTTTCCTTCATGTATTTCTTTCCCTTCTCTATCTTGTCTGTTCATTTGCCTGTGTCTTGAACTTTCACAAGTACATATATCTTGTCTTTTCATCTTCTTGTCTTGTACTTCACACGTCTTGTAAAGTCTCATGCACCCCCTTTCTCCGCAGTCCCTCATCCCTCTCAAAACCCCCGCCAACTCTAACACTACCTCAGTATCCATCAATATGCCTTGTTCTCAGAGCTTGAAGACTGGGGTCACATCTCCATCTCCCACTCTTGCAAACCTTGAACAAAAACCTGCCGATCCGCAGCAATTCCTCCGCTGCGCATTGTGCACCCAAGTCCTCAGTAGGCACTGCTTGGCAGACCACCTGGACACACACTACGTCGAGACGAACTCCGTTGAGGCGGACTCCGTCGGGGCCAGACCCTTCATCATGGAGTCCATTGAGAAGGACCCCGTTGTGGTGAACTCCAATGAGCCCACCATCAAGACAGAGTCCGATGACTCAAACGCAGACACCATGGAGACAGACTCCGATGGGGAGTCCGTTTACGTGATTGTCAACCCTTTCAAATACATCGTCCGCTGCGATCGATGCCTCAAAGGCTTCAGGGAGGAGTACATCGCAGACCACAGAAAAACACACTACCTCGCCAAGGGCATGACACATAGCGTGTCTGTTCCCACCGCGCATTCTTGCACGCACTGCCTTGCAAATGGCCACGAATGCCTTGTGGCAAAGCGTCCCAACCACAGTGCCCTGCAGACACTCAAGTGCTTGCAGTGCCTCATCAGCAGACAGACCTGCTCCTTTGAGCGCACTTTCAGGCCGGTTGATCTGACCACGTTGAGGGTGCATCCCGCCATCCTGAACAGGCTGTTGACCCCTAGTCCCAGCCCCAGCCCTAGTCCCAGTCCTACTTGGAACTGGTGAAGTCGGAGGGCTTCTTTTCTTTTTCTTCTTCTTTGTCTTCGAAAGTTGGGAACTGAATTCACGATGGCGTTTTGGGGGTGTCTTTTTGGTCAGGGGAATATTCATCATCACACAGCGGTATTTGAATTTTGGATTTGGATTTTTCTTTTTTTGGAACTTTGGTTCTTTTTTTTTCTTTTCTATTCTTTGTTCTTTATGATACCCGAGCAGTAAAATAAATTGTTTTACTCGCTCACTCCTTGATGATTGACTTGCTGCCCTCACTTCTCATGCATGTCCACGTAGTCTTTGTCTCTGTCCCTTCTGAAAATTCATTCCAGTGATGAACCTGATCGCAGTCCCAAGCACTGAAATGTGATGTATGCCCAAGACATGGAAACATAGACTGCCTGGCCCCTGAGCCGTACGCCGGTCCTACCATTTCTATATCAACAACGGAAGTCGCAGAAGTGAGTACATGGCGTACTACCGCGTACCTCCTTTACCACGACGTATAAGCAGGTCGGCGGCGGAAATGGCACACGGACAGGCTGCTGGCGACGGAGTGGGAATGGTTCTCCTCTTTAGCTGATCTAAAGCTGGATAGGCCTTTAGCATCTACGAATACTTGGTATGATTTACAGGGTGAAAAGGGGCCAAGGGGTTGAATATATTTTAAATTCATCGTATCGTACTCCTGAACTGATCGAACGTAACATCCAGTCTCGAAAATGGAGCAATTCAACTCGGGTTTATGAGTGAACTTGTGGTCTAGGCAAGATACTTGCGTGTTCAGCTGTGGAAAAGAAAACGACGTCCTTGCTAAGGACTGGAGCGCGAATCGCCTGGACAGGAATATGCATCCCCACCACGTTCATCTTGTAGCCGGCCGTCAAGTACACAAGCGCATTCATCATTCGCAATCCATATGAGCCACAGATCCCAGCACCTCCTCCATCCTGATCCAAGAGGGTGGTGTCTTTGGCCCTCATCCAGGACATTCATGGAGAATACCAAAGCAGAGCACGTAAGCATCGAACGAGCTACATCATGCTATCCTGCAGCTGTTCTTATTCTTGCCTTTCCCTCTTGGCTTGTCATCTTCCGGACCCAATTCTGTGTTGTACAGCATTGACGGCCCCGTACTATATATCCCTACCTGTGTGTTTATTTCTATACCCGTGTGTCAATAAAGAGGAGACGGAATTCCCTGGACGCGAGAAAGGCAATGCGGTTTGTGTTCCTGTGCCTGAGTACTCCCATCTTTGGGATTACGTCCGTAGAAAACTGTCAGTGGAACAAGAAGAGAAGAAATGGACATTCAACGCTTTAAGTATTCGCCTTTCTCTTCTCCTGCCCTCTCTCTTCTCCTCTGCTTCCTCTTCTTCTCCCCTTCCTCTTCTCCCCTTACCCTTCTTCCCTCCTTCCACATCTACTAGGTCGGAAATAAAACAAAACACAAAGAACCAAGCCATGAACCAACCAATTATCAAACCACCATATAATCCACAGCAGACAGCACATCTCACCACCGGACTCTCTGAATGACATACGATCCACGGTAAGACCCAACAAAAGACAAGGAATCTGCGCAGCAACAAGCATCATACCCGGTCGGTCCACCCGCATTCACTCGACAAGTGCTTCCCCGACTGCACTTCACAGACACTGTGTAATTGAACGGCTGGCAATCACGGCCAAAGGCTTCCCCAGAGCCGATATATGATCAACGGACCGGTCATACTTCACGAGCGAGTTGGAAGAGAACAGGAACCCAGAGACCCTCGATGGCGAACAAGCTTGCTAAGCAAGAGCCCGGACAAAGCACATATACATCCCACAGAGAAAACCCGACTCGGGAAGCAGCCAAAACGGCATGCCCCAGGGGTTCACGATCTGCTCCCCGTGGCGCCATATCTGCGTACCGTCCGGGCCATCTGCACCAGCATCGATCCTGGTCTGAACGGGGGCACGTTTCCATCCATTCCCCCCCTTCCGAAGCGCAAGAACGCATCATGAAAACGCGAAGATGTCAACACTGGCGCTTTAGACCAGCGAGATATGTTTTGCGTAATGCCTGCCTGATGACGAAAAAAAGCACAGCTTCTTCTCAGGCACACTTTTCAGAGGGTGCGCTCACGTGGCTGCGACAGATGGAACCCGCGAAACAGGTCAGCGAGGACTCGGCCTCACAGCTCCATGCATCATCATGAGGAGAATGGGATGTTATATGGACAAGGGACCATCACGGCCGAGGGGTGCAAAACGTGAGCAGACATCCTCCCTCCGCGCCCCGAGTACCGTCGCCACGCCCGCCCAATTCCTGCGCGTCCGCTTCCAGGAGGCTGTTGCCACCCAGCAGTACCCAGACACGCAGACGACAGAACAAACACGTCAAACACACAGAGCAGGCGGTGCCGACAAAGCCCTGATGGCCGAAATGAACCGCCACAGATGGAAGCAGGACATGTACAGCGGGAGGACCGGTCCATTCGACCACGCAACGGTATCACGAATCTAGCCGATCAACGCGTCAAAAATGCAAATCAATATGACAATAATAATAACGCGACGCGCCTTATTTTCCCCTTCTTTTCATAAGCCCCCCAATCTTTTTTTTTTTTTTCTATCATTTATCTTTCCTCCTTCTTTTTTTGGGGTATCTCTTGATTGTAAGCTTCTTCTTTCGATAAGTGACCGTTTTTGGCCGGCTCAATTCAGTTGCGATACTGCTTGGTGGTCGAAAATAGTTGTCCTCCCACGGTACGTACGCTGGGCTTAGGAGACGCTGAACAAAATGGCTGTATTTTCATGTAGATGGTCTCGAAGTCACGTACGGCGCACGGTGTATAACGTAGGGAACTTGTATAGCATGGTAAAAAGCAAACGTAAACGTGGACGTCGACGTGGATGTGTACGTAAAGTCGGTGTGGATGGGGAAAGAACAGGCTCATCAACGATCAATATGGCATGGGATCCCGCCTATTGTTATAGGTTATATAACCAGGGGCATTGCCTTACCTTAAACATAAAATCACCTGTTTAGCTAAACAGTAGGGTAAAAAGAGAATAAAAAAAATAGAACCTTAAAAAAAGAGAGAAAGACTAAAAGAAATCCTACTTATTACGAGTATTAGCCTTAGGATAGAGAAAACCATCCGCCACTAACTAGGCACACCCGTCCGCCCAGTGCGAACCAAGAACCGTTGCTACCGAAAATGCCTAAAAGCTCGACGGCCTAATAGGAAGCGTCCGCCCCGAGAGGCACCAGACGGACATGTACCTACTACAAAAAGGGGTGTGCCTATATTGGGGCACAACGGCTATTCGTCAGCAGATCATCACCTTCGTGTTTAGACCGTGACGAGAAGAGTGCCCGGCAGAACAAGGCAGCAAGGCCGCGTAGAGTACCACATGTCTCGAGGGGCAAAACAAAAAAACAAAACTCCCAGTTCAGATGGGAAAAGAGAGAACCTCGTCATCATGGGTGGCCTCCTGAGAAGACATGGAGTCACTGTGAGTCGTGACGCAGCCTGACCAACCACGTTGCAGAGACGCACCAATTCCATGCACCGCGGAGGACTTTTTTTTTTTTTTTTTTGTTACAACCAGGACTGCTCGACGGGGCGTTTATGCTATCGTCCCTGTCCACGGACAGAAAAAAAAAGATACATACCTGCATGATGTAATCACCAGTCCTGACTGCAGCAGTCTCTCCGTACTCGCCCAATGGAATCGGTATCTGGACACGCGCCGAGTGCTGGAGAAAAAGGAAAAAGGAAAAGGTAGGGTTCGTTCATTCATTCTGAGTGGATGATTGCATCGTGACGCGTCTATTTTTTGAATGACTCACGGCACGTCAGCCAGGTCATCTGCCTCCCCGTCACAGCAAAAGAGACCTGGCTGGAAGCCCGAAAGATGTGCGCTTCTGGAAAGACGATTCGCGTTCTCCGGCTGCCTCGTGAAAAAAACGCGCAAGCTCAGGGTCAAAGCAAATGTGTACAAGGAAACGCGTGTGAGGGTGCTGTGCCTGGCTGTGGCTGTCGAGGCATTGCGCATTTGCGTGATCCGCGTTCTGCAGTCGTTGCGCATTCCGCATTCCGCATCCCGCATCCCGCATCCCGCATTCCAGAATTCCACAACTCCAGACATTCCGAATAGAGGCTGAGCTGTGAGCTGAGGGCGGCAAGCCAAATGCAGCATGTCACACGGACAAGCCGCAAAAGCCCTCGACGGCGGCGTGATGACGGAAAGCCAGGTCCGCCCTTCGCCCCAGCGATTTGGACCCGTCAATCACGTGAGACGAAATGGGCCAGGGCACCGTGCCCACCCTGGACCCTGAGTAATTGTCACGGGCCGCAGGCCCGGGACCGCGGAACAACGATAGTCCGACCCCGCACAGGGCAGACCCACTACGGACCGGAATAAGGAAAATCCGCGATAACACATTTAGAGCGCACAACACTACTATAATAATCTTTACTGTAAAATCTATAATAACCTATATAGAATATTACCTATACTAAATATAGAACTAATAAAGTTTTTTATAATAAATATAATAATTAATAAAGAAAACCTAAATAAATAAAATAAAAAAGTATAAAGTATAAAAAAAAGAATAAAACTTTAAAAAGTTTATTCTTATTTTTTAACTTTTTTATTTTTTTTTAATTTTTATAAATAAAAGTAAAGTTTTAACCTATATATTATTTATTTTTATATTATAATATAATAAAAAAGCTTACTTTTATTTACTATTAAGAATAATTTATAAATATTTTATTTAAACTAAAGAATAAATAAAGTAATAAAGCTTTTATAAATTAAACTAAAGTAATTAATAATATTATTAAAATTAAATAATTTAAATATTAAAGAATAATTTATTATAAAAAAAAAATTAAAAATAAAAACTTTTAAAAAAAAGATTTTTAAAATTATTTATAATTAAAGGGTATTAATTTTAAAAGAATATTAAGCTATAAAATAATAAATAAAATTAAAAAAAATATTAATATT
>AFRA01000329.1:0-32399 GCA_000223055.1 Claviceps fusiformis PRL 1980
TTCTTTCTTCTTCTTCTTTTCTTCTCTCTTTTCTTTTCTTTTCTTCTCTTTCACAAAAAAAAAAAAAGACACTCACGTTGCATCATCTCCTCCGGCACCCTCGCAATATACCCCTCCAACTCGGCCTCCAACCCCCTCAGCACCATCTGCGTGCCCTCGTCCCCGAACCTCGCCGCCGCACTCTCGTCCGCCTCCCCCTCCGCATCCCCGTCATCCATCGACAGCCGCACGCTTATCTCCTCCGCCATGCGATGCGTCCAGATCAAATGACAAAAGTACCCATCCGTGGGGCTCGCCCCCGGCTGGCCCCCCGAGCGCAGCACCTCGAGGCTCTCCGTCATAAAGGGCGTCCAGCGGATCAGGTGCGGCCTGTGGAGGGACATGGCCGTGTTGGCGGCCAGGAAGTGGCACGTCAGCCAGGCGCGTCGGGCTTCGAGACTGGTCGGGTCGGGCACGGGGCGGGCCGGGAAGCGGGACGAGGACGATGACGACGAAGAGGAGGAGCCAAACATTGTCTGCCTCGTTCTGTTGCCGTTCTTCTTGCTCCCGAGGCCAATGTCCAGGGCCATGACGGCGGCCATGTGCACGAGCTGGTAAAACTTGAGCTCCTCAAAGTGCTCCGGCGGCCAGTACCATATGACGGCCACCTGCAGCGCCTGGACGAGCTCGAGGTTCTTCTCCCCCACAATGACAATCTTCTCGGCAAACAGCTCCATCAGCTCCCGCTGCAGCATGTGCTGCACGCCAATCGTCTCGGACGAGGCGGCCGCCATGATGGCCAGGAAGAGGTAGGGCTTCGAGCGGCGCAGCTCCGTCACGGACAGGCCCGGGGGGAGCACCACGGCGGGTAAGTGGTGCAGCATGTCCTGTCTGTATCTCTGGAACAGGGCGGCTGCTCGTTCCACGGTGATGATGCCGCGGTCGATGATGTCGCAGCGTTGTGGTCGTCGACCACCGCCAACACCGGGGGACGGCGACGGCCATTGCTCAGTGGCCGTCACCGTCACCGGAGAGGCCTTGTGCTCGGCCATCAACACGTCCCGATAGTCTGACGTCGTCGCCGCCGCCGCTTTTCTCTTGTGGCCCGTGGTGGCGGCATCCGGCATTTCAAAGGCGGACGAGCGACCCGCCGCCGCTGCGGCCGCCGAAGCATCATGGGCCTTCCAGAGGCCGGCAGGGAGAGCATCCAACGACGGCATCCGTGGCTGTCGTTCTGTTACTCCGGATCCCAACCCCAACCCCGATCCCATGATCGGCACCGCCACCCTCGCCTGCAAACTCGCCGTCAACGCATCAATCCTCTTCTCCAGCTCCGACACCCTGCTATCCGTCTTCTTCTGCCTCTTCCGCGTCGGCACCGTCACGACGCACTTCCTCCCCGCCTTCCTGCACCGCCTGCACGGCGCGCCCTCGCCCTCGCCCTCACCCTCGTCGCTCGGGCCTGGCTCGCAGCGCACTTTGAGCGCACGGCATGCCTCGCAGGCTCTCAATTTTTTGGCCTCCGCGGCGGCAGCGGCAGCGGCAGCGGCAGTCGCATGGGCAGCATCGTCGTGTTGGTCGTGTTTGTGCTCGTGCTCGTGCTGGTCTTGTTGTTGTTGGTCATGTTGGTCTTGGTCTTGGTCTTGATCTTGTTGGTCATGTTGCTGCTGCTCCTGATTGGATGAACCGCCGACACACATCAACGGACTCTCGGAGCCAATCACGCCGCCGTCGTCGCCGCAGCGGGGAGCACCACCATTCTCTCCCACAGGCCTGATCCGACCAGCATGCGCCTCGTCGCACCGCCCGCGCGCATCTAAATCCATGTGGTATGGGGGGCAGACATGAAGGGTAAGATTTTTTTTTTTTTGATGATTTTTTTTCTTTTCTTCTTCTTGTTTTGGTGTGAGGTTGCGAAAAGAGGTGGACACTGCCAAACTCGTGTCGGGTGGGTCGCACAAGAACGGAAATTTTTGTCGCCGACACGCCGATGTGCATGATGGATGTGGGGCCAAAGACGGACAAAAACTCCAAACCACCAAACCAAAGAACGGGTGGGGGGACAAATGGGACCACATCACATGCTTGCTGTCAACGACCTCGCGAGTCAAGACTCACAAGTCACGCCCGTGTGGCATGCCTTGACATGATTCCTGGTCCAGAAATGCGCTGCACGATATCTAGAATGTACATGCAGTGGGAGGACTAATCTTTCCGACCAAACAAGGGTATTGCAACAAAATTTAGCCGGCTGTCCCGCTATCCTAGAAAAAAATAAACTTATTAACAAGGAGTAAATAAAAAGGAAACAAAAGGCGTATAAAAAGGCTTATAAAAAGGCTAATAAAAGAGAAATAAAGAGAGAAATAAAGACATATAAAAAGACATATAAAAAGGCTAATAAAAAGGCTAATAAAAAGGCTAATAAAAAGGCTAATAAAAAGAGAAATAAAAAGATATAAAAAGAGAAGTAAAAAGAGAAAAATAAAAAGCTAGAATACAAGGCACACAGATTTATTTATTTATTTTACATTTTTTTATGCGTTCATCGGCTAAATTCGTGATACCTCCGTTTGGTCAGAAAGATTTGTCCTCCCACTGTGTGACAAGTCTCCTGCTCCCGAATCCCATCTCATCACGTCCATCCCGCAAATCAACCCACCAAGATAAACCCGAATCCTCAATGCTCCGTCCTCTCAAGACCCTGCAGATGTCAAAAACGAGAAATAAATTATTCTGTCTCTCTCCATCTCCTTTCTTCTTCTTTCTTCAAAGAGAAAAGCGACAATTTCATAATCATAACCCAACATGACGAAAGCCAAAACAAAAAGAGAAGAGAAATAAGAAAAGCGGTGAGACAGAGAGAGAGAGGGGCTAGTAACGAAAAAAAAAACGTATCGCTCATATCGCTCCGTCCTATATTCAACAATGACTTCCTTGCCATGTAACCTAGGATGAGATCATCGAAATACCAAAAGGCCGCCATCATGCCCGGCAATGAAAAGCATACCGCGCTAGCCGAATCCGCTGCGTCAAAGAAGCCTCTCGTCTAAATCTCGTGCCTGTATGCCTTATACAAGAGAAAGGGTGTCATAGTGATTCGCCAACTCCAAGATTATATGAGAAATGCATGATTGAAAAGAATAAACCGTAAAAAAAAAAAAATGCAATGCTGCCGCGTGCTGATCCTCATCTGCTACAAGTTGACGTGTCTTAGAATCGTGTTGCTTCGCGAAGACGGCTCTTTGATGCCTGATGTTGCACGTTCATCATTCCTCCCATCAACATGGAGCTTTCGCGTCGTCTAGGTTGCACATTCGTTTGTGGTTCCGCACTCCCTGCCTCACCGTTGTTGTAAGATTGATACTGGAAACGATCGTAACCAGGTGCAGCTCTCTGTGCCGGGTAGTAGTTGTGGCCATCATGAGCTGCAGCCCCGGCGTAGCCACTCTCGTATGCAGAATGAGCCCCGTAGGGAGGCGTCGGAGTACCTCGATTATGTTGCATCGTCGATGTCAGAGGCGGCGTTGGCGTTGATCTCGACTGTCGTTGGCCTACGTAATCTAGGCGAGGTTGGCAATGTGGCGAAGCGCTGCCCGACGATGTTGACGGTCGTCGTGGCAGCTCATGTCGTTGCTGCTGCTGCTGCTGCTGCTGTTGTTGTTGTTGTTGTGAATGTTGGTGTTGATAAAAATGATGCGGTTGATGCTGATACGGTTGTTGTTGTTGTTGATGATGATGATGTTGATAAAGATGATGTTGTTGTTGCTGCTGCTGCGGCTGTTGTTGTTGTAAAGGCACCACATCAGCATGTTCGTGCAATTCAGTTTCATTGCTAATCGAGGGCAGTTCGTACTCCTCGGGGTCGACCCCAAAGATGCCCCTATAATTCTGCAAAAACATGGCGAATACCTGTGCAGGAATATTGAGGGTGGGCGAGAACACAATGCCCACATTGCGCGCATTCATCTTATTGACATCCGAGTTGTTGATGATCCGGAGCAGAAAAGAAATCAAGTACTTGAGCAACGTTGCATTGGCCAGAGGCAGTAGTTGAGCTAGTTCAGCCAGCCTGGCAATCTTTTCCTGACGATCTTGGATGTCGTTTGTCGATAAAAACTTTAGGTGGAGGTCCTTTGTCAATATGGCAGTCGGTAGCTCTCGCAGATACAACTTCAGAAGCGAAGCGACTGCGTGTATGTCGTAGTATTGCTCATCGGTGTTGAGGTTCACGTCGCCCTCCAGGTTGAAACGCTCCCGCAGTTGCTTGATGACCACATTCGAACCGCTGACTCGAAAAATGCCTTCCTCGGCAACGGCACCTTTGTAATCGAGATACTGAATGCATCGATAGACGACAGATGGCAAAGGCACATTCACGTCCATCGGAGGATTGTAGCGGGCAGCCTCCGCCAGAGTCGCCCCGAACACATGACGGACGGGGTTTGCATAGCCGTGGAAGGGAGATGGTGCGAATTGCTGTCCACCACTTGCGGAGCCAGTATCACTGCCGCCAAACACTGAATCTTGACCATCGGAAGACGACCGTGTCTTGGGTCCAAAGCCGAAGAAGCTCCGTTTTCGTTGCTTCTTCTCATCCGCCAACGGAATGCCGAGACCCGGCTTGTTGCCCCACGCGGCCGAGTCCGAAATGATCTGAGGGTCCTTTGGTCCGGATATAAGTTTATTGGCCTGCGAGCTCATGGTCTCATGCGCAATACCCTGTGAGTTGGCAAGTTCCGACGGGACCGCGGCTGCTCCTTTCTGGGGTGCCTCGCCAGCGTGTGTAGAATCATATCGAACGCCAATTAGCGTATCGGGATCCTCATGCTGGTGCTGGTGCTGGTGCTGGTGCTGGCTCTTCTTGGCTGGTCGGTTGCCGCTCGTATTTTCTGCTGTGCCGGAAGAGGTCTGTCTTTCGTATGGAGAATTCACAGCCTGAGGTTGTGCTGTTGGTGCTGCCTCAGTCGCGTCTTCTGCGTCTCGGAATTCGATCCACTGCAGCAGAACATCCACCCAAAGATCACGCTCGCTGTCACTCTCGGCACACAGGACGTGCTTCACGTGAGCGCTGGAGTCCTTCTTTTTGGGCTCCAAGATGAGAAAGGCATGACGATATTGATCATCGAGATCCTCTGCGCTAGTCTGTCGTGCGGGTGAGATGTGTTCGGTGCTCAGATTGGGGGATTGCTTGCCTATCTGAGCATTCTGCAATTTGATGGTACCGAGATGGGCTCCGCCGGGGGCTTCGTAATACTTGAGCAGAGGTCCGTCCAAGACAAAGAATCTGGCTTTCCAGCCGCCAAAGTTCTTTCCCTTCTTGGTCAAGTATCCGCTTCGAACTGCACGACCGTCGACCCCGCCTTTCAGGGCACTATTTTCCAAAGTCGGTCCGAGATGCGAGCTGGATTCGTCCGTGTTTGGTGGTAGTGAATTTGTCGAAAGGTACCTGCAAAGCTCCACGGCGGTAGCCGTGTCGAAGGGTGTGTCTAAAAGCTCTTCCATGTACTGTTCCAAGGCGATTCGTCGAGCATCGAGTTTCGCGGGCGCGTGGCCATTGAAGAGAGATCGCTCTGGCGTCTTAGCAGTGAAGGCGGCGCAATTCCTCAAACGCGCGTCCAGTCTACCCAGGGATACAATGTCCTTTTCTATCCGCCAGAGTTCTCCATGATCTGCTCGCGAAAGGACAGCCAATGTGAAGACGGGATCCTCTTCCAACTGCGTCAGAGACATGATGCTGGCACGGGAAGGCTTCATCCGGGAGGAGGCGACCTTGACTTCAATCGACGGAAGTGCATTCGGAGGTAAAAGGAGACCAGGATACTCCTCCGTGACCAGGCCAGTGTAGATTTTGGTGCGGTCCGCCGGTGCTGCTAGTGCTGGTGGCGGTGATCGGACGGCGGCTGACGAAGGGGAATTGGTTGACACTGCCGGTGGACATGACACCAGCGGCGTAAGATTGGAGGGGTGAGCCATGGGATGGCAAGGTGGACGTGGGGAGAATGGAACGGCAGGACCAAGTCGAGCGGAAAGAGGAGCGGAGGCCGAGTGTTGAATATTGCCAAATGGACGAGGAGTGCTTGGCAGCCCCAGGCTTAGCTGAGGTGGCACAGCATAAGCCCGCCCTCGTTCCGTGGGCAAGGCATCCACGGACGAAACGGTCTTTTGTTTGGTTTCTTCTGTTGGCAAGGATGACGGCAAAACGTGCTGATGAAGGTTTCCTCGGCTCGGGCTTTCGGAGCGAGCTCGGGCAGGACCGCTGCGCTCTTGAGCTTCTCGAAACGCAGCAGCCTCACGCTCTTTATCATCATCGTCCCTAGTTTTGCGACGACCTCGGTTTTCATCCGCCCCAATGTCATCTACTTGGAGAATGTCTTCGTAGTCTGAGTCGCTGTCATTTTCATCTTCTTCCGTGGCGGAGAGGGCCAAGTTCCGTCTGACTTGCTGCCCCAACTGCAGAGGTGCTGGCGGTGCTTTCCTGGGAGGAGATGGGAACTGATCAAGACCGCTTTCTGCTTGCATTGATGGTTCAATCGCATGAAGAGAAGAAGGAGTCGTTGGTAGCCTTGGCGGAGGTGCATTCGGCGGATCGCTGGGAGAGTTTCGCGTGGGTTGCAGCGAGAGGCTATACGGGGGCTCTCGCGGCTGGTCCTCGTCCTCAACTCGGCGCACTCGAGTCCCCGCGAGTTTGCCATTCGTCTCATGATCGAAGCCATCTGCGTGATGTTGTTTTTGTTGTTGTTGTTGTTGTTGTTGTTGTTGCTGCTGCTGCTGCTGCCTAGACCCAGCATGCTTGGGGTCGTGCATGTCGCCGACGGCGTATGGTGGTGACACATGTGGCTTGTCCGCAGGAGGGGTGATCGGATAAGGAGCTGTCGGGATGTCGGTGGGAGAGTTTATCTGGCTGTCCGAGTCGATGGAAGGAGAATCGGGTCCTCGAGAAGAAGAAGAAGAAGCAGCAGTCGGAGCTCTCGATTCTGTTCCTTCGATTTGCGGAGATGTAGCATCACGCCCGGTATTTTCCCTTGTCACTTCCTCTTGTTTTTCAGATGCCGCTTTCACGATGGCAGGATTGGACCACACGTCTTTGAGCTTTCTCCTGTATTTCTCCTTGTCTTTTAGCGCTGTCTCGAGGTCCTTTTGTAAGCCCAAGATCATGGCTCGCTGCTTATCCACCAATCTCCAGAGCTGACTGTTTTGCTGCGACTGGGCATGTTTCTCTTTCAGTAAATGTTGTATGACGGCCTCGGGACTGCCAGCAGCTTCGATGACACTGGCAATATCAGTCGACTTCTGAGCTTGCTGCAGGCCTGCCTTGTTTTTTGAGCCCTGTTGGAATGGTGATGTGGACGGCGATGTGGTCGTCATGATGGCTGATTCGGCAGATCGGGGAGGGCTGAGCGTAGCCGTTAATCCTTCCGACTCGGAGAAGCTTCTGCCTTTGTTCATATGAATGGATACTCGTAGTCTACCGAGTTTAAGTTAATGTTGTTGTTTTCGTCTGTTTTTCCTCTAGAATTTTGGAGGAAAAAAACAAAGCAGCGGCAACAGACCTTTGAATCTCCTCCTCCAACCTGAATGGGCTAGATGGCTCACTATAGGAAGCCGTCTGCCCAACGGGTGCCTTAATGAACGGCTTCTCGCTAGGTTTGTAGCCAATGGGTTGCGCGCCCTGCTGTGTCCAAAACCCGGCTGGATCTGAAGGACTCGTGCCTGGTGAAGAAGTCGCCACGTTGCTTGTCGCAGATAATGGGCTGGGTATTGAGGGTCGGAGAGATCTGGAATGAAGGAAGACGGTGAATTTTGCGTCAGCATCGAGTTTGAAAAGAAAAAAAACGAAGAGAAGAAAGAAGTATTTGGCTGAAGCAAATTCGCACAGGATGTTCTTTGTGAATGGAGTAACAAAGTGGAAGGATAGAAAGAAAACACACACACACACAAAGAAAAGACTTGGCAGGGCTTGGTGAAACAGGGTCACCCAGTAACACATGATGGACGTCAAGGTGTTTTGATTCCCAGCACATAGGGCTATTGCATGGCTTCAAAGGAGCATGGGTTTTTTTTTTATTGACTGTTTTTTTTTTTTGGGACTGTTTTTTTTTGGGTTGTTGTTGTTGTTTCTTTTTTCCATTTGACGCCTGTGCAGACGCACACTGTGGTGTAACATGCCAGGGTACCAAAAGGCAATGAAGCTTCACACACACGCCACCCCCCCCCCCCCAAAAAAAAAAAAAAGAGGTCAAGCAAAAAAAGGGGAAGAGGAAGCAGCGGGCCGGTTGGAATGTGGAATGTTGTCCACGACATACGATATCGAGGCCATAGCAACACACACACACACGTACGCACATACAGAACAAAAAAAAAAAAAAAAAAAAAACTCACCTTTGTGCAGGACGCGGCAAAGGACCAGCGAGTGACAGCAAAGGCAGGTTGATCAAGCGGGTGGCAGGTGAGGGCGGGGATGTTGGGGACGAGGATGAAGCATAGGGACGATTGGAGCTGTCCCAGCGATTGCCAGACGCAGCGGCAACATCAATGGGCGGAGGGAGGTTGGAGTTGTATGCGTCTGAAGCAGAAGAAGACAAGCCATATGGGGGCGCATTCTGCGACATGGTCCCGTATATTATCATGCACAAGGTGCAGCGATGACAGCAGCTTCTCCGCAAATCTTTCGGGGGTGGAGGAGGGTGTCAAGAAGATGGATCATGGAAGCCTGGGAAGGAAGGAAAGAACAGCCGGGCGAGCCAGGGTCAGGGAAGAGACGAGAAGGAATCAATTAATGGACGGGGCAGACGGGGCAGACGGGAGCCAAGCGACATGGAGGCTCGTCGGTGACCCTTGAGAGAGAGCAAGGGACAGAGGAGGAGAGGGTGACGGAGAGAGAGAGACTGGTGTTTGACGCCCGTGACGGTGACCCGTTGGCCGGCCTTTTTTCGATCAGGACGATGCCGGCCAAAATAGAGCTTGAGGGCACAGAGTGGGCGCTTGGCGGCGGCGGCGGCGGCGGCGGCGGCGGCGGCGTGGGTGGTGGTTTAATGGTGGCATCAACGGGGTTTCAAGAGGCCGTTCCCAGTGGCTCTGAGTGCCGACGCAGGTTTCGGCATGCAGTTGATGAGCTGGCGGCAAAGAAGAAGGTGCATGCAGGTATTTCGTGTCGACGGCGGGTAGCACTTTTGTCAGGGGTGAGGCAACGTCTGGGGAATCGGGCGAATAAGAATGGCCATGTCGAGGAAAAGAGCGAAAAGAGCGAAAAGAGCGAAAAGAGCGAAAAGAGCCGAGGGGCAGAAATGCAGAAATTGGATTGCTCTGATCCAGACTGGGCGCGGACGCGGGCGCGGACCCAGAATGGATGTCTGGACACTGGATGTCTGGGGAGGCTGGGATGGACGGCCGGGCTAGCGGCTGGGAGGGACTGACAGGAACTGACAGGAACTGACAGGGACTGACAGGGCGGACAGCAGCCACTGCCTTGAGCGAGGCGAGATCGGGACTTGGAGGCGCCCAGGCCGACGACAGGCGTCAGGCGTCAGGCGTCAAGAGCGACCAGCATGCCGGTGGCTTCTGCGTGGGGAGCCTCACCCCCCAGATGGCCAATCAGCGTGCCGTAAATCCCAGGGGAGAGTTGTGTGGTGTTCACTTTGTTCAGTACAGTACTTACCTTAAGTAGGTACCTAGGTACTTGGGTGGTTGTCTTGTCTTGTCTTGTCTTGTCTTGTCTTGTCTTGTCTTGTCTGGTCCAATGTTGGTGCATGGGACCCACCCCTGCCAGCACTAGCTCGACCCACATGGTCCGTCCCCTGAAACGCCCTGATTGCCGCCCGCCAAGGAGACCAGGGTCCATCCAGTCTCCGCCTTCCCGTCCGTCTTGGTCCGCCCAGGCACAAGACTGAATTTTGAATGTACATTGACTGTTCCCATGTCATTGAAAGTCTGATCTGCTTTCTGCGGCTGAAACGCCCAATGTTCAATGTGCACCGTTCGTTCAAGTCTTTTGTTTTCTTTTCAGCTTCTGTTTGTCCGTCCAAGGAACAAAAGACGACGGATGCCACGCAGACATGCATGCGTCTGCACTTTGGTGACTGCACATGCACACAGTTTGCCTGTCCATCCCATGCATAACCAGCCACCAGAGTCCAGACGTCCCAAGGACAGCACGCCAATGCAAAACAAACCAGAGAACGGAATAAAGAAATTGAAATGAAAGGGTACGATACAAGAAAATAAAGACAAACACAACACATAATGCCACCACATCTGTTCGCACGACACTCCGGCTTACTTGCCACCCGCTTGCTGCCCGCCCCGGCGCCATGTGTCGACCTAAATGATGTGTTCATCTCCTTTCCCAACTTTCTTCTTTCTTTCCCTTTCCCCTTCTTTTTTTTTCCCCTTTTTTTTTTCTTTTCTTTCTTTTTTTTTTTCCTCTTCTCGTGTGTCAAACCCTGTTTATAAACGAAATTGGAATCGGCGGGGATTTTCACGCCCCATGATTTTTTCCCGAGGGGCAGATGAGATTTCAGGACTAGCGGCACGAGTCAATCATCTGCCACTCGTTCATCCAGAGACGCACACGTGCGCGTGCAATGGAGGGCGTCAATCATATACACGTGTACCGACATGTATTCGTGTGTCCCGATATGTACAGACAACATACATATGTACGTATATACCAAATGCAGTATGTGGTTTTGTATCGTGGCCATGTAGAACCGCCTGCGCCACCCGGTCAGAAGGAAAGCCCCGCCACCGGTTCATCATCTCCGGCTGGCTATCCCGCGGCACCCGGTAACCACCTTGTCACATCACTGCATGTGGTGTTTTTGTTTTTTATTTCTCATTTTTCTTATCAAGTAAGCAAAACTCTTTTAAAAAAAGGAGACAAAGAAACAAGTTTGCCCAGCCACCAAGTGACGCGTTTGTCCCAACCAGTCAGCCCGAACGGAGCTTACCGGCACCGTCCGTCTCGGCCACCGCTGGGAGTGCCGGTCCTCGGGGCCATCAGACGGCGTGGCCACGGCCGCGGAGGGGGATGCGTCAAAATATGCCCTTGCCCAACGAAGCATGGACTGACAAGAGATGGGGAAATCGTCTGCGCCCTTGAGCCCGTGCAAGAGGAGTTTGCATGTTCACTTCGACCAGCCATTCTTTTTTCTCATAAGGAGGCCCATCTCGCTGCCATGAACATGCTTCGCCGCCGATGAGTGCCGCAGCAACGGGCTGCCCTCATCACCCCAGGTTGTGTTGCTCGAGAACCGGTGAAATGAGGAATGGATATCCACGGCCGGCCAGCGGCAATCATTTCTTCCCGAATCCTGTGAGACCATTCCCACGTCTCCTTTTTTTTTTCCTTTTTTTTTTCTTTTTTTTTCTTTTTTTCTTCTTTTTTTTTAGAGTTTTTTCTTTTTTCTTTTTTTCTTTTTTTCTTTTTTTAGTCTTTTTTCTTTCTTTTTCTACCTTTTATCTTTTCTTTCTTTCATTTCTTTCATCTTCTTATTTGTTTCCTTTCTTCTGTCTCTCTTTTCTTTTTCTCCCCTCAGACAATCTTGACAATCACCACGTTGTGCTCCTGCAGGGCCAGCACGTCGCACCCCTGACGAGCCCGCCGCCATGAATGTTGCGTAGAGAGCTGTGGATGCATGCCCGTCGCATTTTGTGTCTCGCAAGTCGACTCTAAAAAAAAAGAAAAACATTAAACAGTGGCACGCACTGCGCGCGGCCTTCGAGCCCTCTCTAGCCGTTCATTGCGTTTGTGAGGTCCACAAACACCATCCATCACCATATACACGATGCAATATAGCCACGGCCATCCACGGGACACAATGTCCAATCATCAATGCGACGCGTTGCCGGCGCCGGCGCCGTCCAGAACGATCCAACAAGAATGCCTGTTCTGCCCGAAACTGCCCACCGGGCATTTCGGTGCCCCGGCCAGCATGACAAGATGCAATGTTACTTTGACAGCACCGAGTCCAGCCCAAGCTCTGGCATGAACCGCCAGACCTCGTCGGGCGCGTGTGATTGGGCAGGATGCATTCTGCCAGCTGCCCTTTGCCGGCCTCTCGAAATCCTGCTTTCCAGCAAGTGAGCCCAGAACCTCTCACCTCTCGAGCTGCGCCCGCACAGCTGACGTCATCCTCCCACGGGGCCTTGACGCGCCCATCGATATCGACGCTTGGACCTCCCCAGCCACGGCCAACTGGAAGCTGAAAGCTGACTGATCCATGCGCGGGCCCACGCATCCATGAACCCCCCCCCCCCTCCTCTCCTGACGACCCATCTTCCAGAAAAACCTCCAGTCGCCATGCATGGCCGCCCCCCATCCCCCCCCCCCAATCGAAACATGCACATGGTATATCCATCTCCGTACATCGTACATTTTCTGAAACGACCATCTCGCCTCTCTTTTCTTTTTTTCCTCTTCTGCTTCTCGTCGCCCTCATCATCCTGATCCCACATTTGCATCGCATTACATCGCAGCGCATCGCCTCGCATCGCATCCCAGCATCGCTTCCCCCCTCCCCGCCGCGTCAACCACTCATCGTCATCCTATTGCGCCGTGCGCTGCACCATCGCCACGCGCAGGGCAGACAGGGCAGAATACAACGCAGAACAAACGTCCAACCCCGCCGCGACTGAACTGGTTGGCAAAGAATGGGTGAGAATGAACTTTTTTTTTAAAAAAAAAAAACCCCCATGGAAAAAAATAGAAGGAAATTAGGATGAAGAAGCGGGGGAGAAAAAGAAAAGAAAGAAAAAAGGAGGGGGAAAGGGGGAAAAGGGAGAAAAGGGGAGGGGGGAAAAGCCATGCAACTAACAACTCCCATCTCCAGCTCGTCAAAGCACCAAAAAACGGCTCTACCTCTCCCGCCCCGAGCCCGACATCCTCACCACACGCCGCCAGATCACGCGCTTCATCCCCGCGCCCTCTCCACCA
This sequence comes from Claviceps fusiformis PRL 1980, assembly GCA_000223055.1. Taxonomy (NCBI): domain Eukaryota; kingdom Fungi; phylum Ascomycota; class Sordariomycetes; order Hypocreales; family Clavicipitaceae; genus Claviceps; species Claviceps fusiformis. Next base: position 12,914 of record AFRA01000329.1, read on the forward strand.
CCACCTCCTCCTCCCCCCGTCGTAATGCCCTGCCCCGTGATCGAAGCCCCGAAGCCGTGTCCGCCTCCTCCCCCTCCGCCATGCCTCCCTCCCGCCCCAGAACCAGAATGCCAAATCGACGTCATTGCAGTCGACGTCGAACCCTCGGTCAAGTCCCACAAGTCGAGTCGCAGTCGCAGTCGCAGCCACAGCAGGAGCCACAGCAGGAGCCATTCCCACACGCGCGAAAAAGAAATCTACATCGAGAGGGACCGTCTCGTCCCCGTGCCGGTGCATGTGCATGTGCCGGTGCCGGTCCCCGCGGCGCCTCCTGAGCCGCGATACGAGTCGTTTCGCTATGTCGAGGCCCCGAGGAGGTATATCGAGCCGGCGCGGCGGCCGTCGCCTTCGCCGCAGAGGGTGATTGAGGATAGGGACGATAGGACGACGCATGTGCGTGTTCGGATGGAGGATAGGGAGCGGGTGGGTGGCTATGGTAGGGAGGATGACTGGGAGAGGGATCGATATGAGTATTATCGACAATGAAGAGTACTTTTTTTTTTGGAAAGAAGAAAAAAAAAAAACTCTTTTCCCTTTCTCTTTTTGTTTTCTTGTTGTCTTTGTATAATCTTTGGACACGAGAGGAAAGGAACATGGATGATCATGACGGGCTTTCAATGACTGTACGGCGCTAGTTATATATCTACAGTAATGACTGCATGAATCCACCACAGGCCGAAGAAGACGGTCAGTGCTGTCACCGGCAACGCAATCAACCAGTAGAGCCACTGTCCAGTGTCCGTTTCTGGCACAACCTTGGAGTTCATGCCAAATATGCTCGGGATGGTGCTCAGTGGCAGGAAAACCACCGACACAATGGTGAAGGCATACATGGCGTTATCATGCTTGTCTTTTGCCACTTCTGCGCCGTATTCCACTATTTCTTTGAGGGAAATTTGTGCTTGTAAAAAACAGAACCAAATCCTGAGTAGTTTTGCAGTGACACATGTGGGAAACAGATCCACCGGGTAGATTCTGTTGGCTTCTTTGCATATACACTCGAAGGCAGAAGAGGCATAATCAGCACCTCGAAGCACCATGGTTTCATGTAGCCAACTTCTTGTCCTGGAGGGTTTTGCCGAGTCTCGATGCAGCTTGTGACAAATTTTTGCTTTCAGTGTTTTCTTCGCTCTTGTAACCTCGCTTTCAGAAGAAGTGTACTATAAGATCGTGCGCTAATCTAGGTCATTGAAGAGTTTGAGATTACATGCCAAGAAATAAAATATATCTAATACACAAGATCCACGAACAAAAAAGGAAGAAAAAAAGAAGAAAAGAAAAAAAGAAAAAAAGAAAGGCTGGTTACCCAAAAGTCGTTAAAATTCATGCACTCTTGTTGCACATGACTGTCCAAGGATTAACATAAAGAGCAAGTATTCGTTTCTTCATTCAAGAACTTACATCCAGCTGACAGTTGGTTCACTTTTTACCCAAGTATTAACATGGAGAGGAAGTATTTGTTTCTTCAGTCAAGAACTTACATCCATGTGGCATTTGGGTCACTTTTTTGCCAAGAGTTGTTACTCCCTGTCAATGTAACTGTATGGTTACCACCAGACTTCCCGTCGGCAGAGTATTTTGATAAATAATCCTTTGTAGAAACCTGTTGTATTTCTTTCGGGAGCTCCTCGTCATCATCCTCTGAATCCATCCGCCGTAATTCTTCACATAATCTTTCATAGTATGGCGGTCGACCAGAAAGGTCGATGATATATGGATTTCCGGTTTCCTGACGAAGCTTATCAAATGTGGTTGTCGGATTGCGTCTATTCCGATCATCTCCATTGTCAACTTCCTCTGAGCGAGATCCTGCAGTCTCCTGATTACCGCGATCCGGATTAGGATTATCCTGCAGGGAATAAAACTTTACTAGCTGTAAGTCCTTGTTTGAAACTGTCGGATTTGCCTCGGGCATTGTGGCCGATCTTCTTGGTCGTAAAAAGCTGGCGGTCAGTATTCGTATGTCACGAACAATGGCCTGGACACGGTCCGGCTGTCAGCCATCAAACAATCTGTGACAAGGAGCCGTGAGAGGTAGCTTGGAAGCAAAGGCTCCTGTTCACTTATATGCAAGGTCCTTGGGCCCTTAGACAGCAGTGCCTAAGGTTGCAAGATATCTTTTATTCTAGGACGTCCTGCATCATGCCCGAAGTTGCCCGAGTGTGATCTTACACGTGTGACACAGTCAGCCTCTGAGGGGGCAATCTCCCGGACATACGTACGTGGTAGTATGTATTCAAGGTCTTTTCCGTTGACCATTGTGCCAAAAGGAGGATGCGCATCCTCGGATGGATGTGCGCTGCTATCATATTGACGTGATGTGCATGTGGTTCTGGGGTCACGATGTGTGCAAGTGAGTGGCTCGTGAGTCGTGGCTTCCCTTTGGTTGACAGGCACACCTGTCATCGGTCTCTGCCTAAACAGCATCAATTTTGTGGCTGGAGACTGTTGGAATATCTTTTATGTTCTGCCGGAGATTTCAAGGCAATGAGTACTTGGTATATAAAAAAATATTCTCAAAAGTGCAGCCGCTATTGGGTGTTTCTAAGTCATCGCTTCATACATTTTTGATGCCATTTAGGCAGAGACCCATGGTTCGATAAAGGCAACCTCTCTTTTTTTCTTTTCTTTTTTTTCTTTTTTCTTTTTCTTTTTTTTTTTCCTAAAACTGTCTCCCTCTGGATCCCCAATCCTCCTGGATGCAGCACGCTCTCATGCACCTCTGCCGCGATACGATCGAATTTCTCTGCGGTTTGTCCAACGCCGGCGACGATGCGGGGAACAACAGGTTCAACTTTTCTACACCACACAGATGAAGGGGCGAGGGGGCGCATTGCACGAAGACGGCACATTCGCGAAGCCTGGTTCCTTGTTTGCCTCGGTCGCTATGGGTCATCGTGAGAAGGCCCCCGGGCGCACTTCTCCGAGTTGCGGGCTGCGAGTACATCGGACGAGATATCCGCTGCATATGTCTTCCAGACGGCGGAGGAGAGCAGAGCAACCATGACAGGATGTTGAATTAGAAACGGTAGTAGAGTATCCAGCAAAACGCCTAGAGCAAGACGCAAGGGCAACATATCTGGCAGGTGGCGTTCAGACGAATAGGCAGCTTCCAGAGCATTATGGAGATGAAATACTCCGTCTATTACTTCCCGTTCAGTCATGGCTTGCGCTGAGACCCCTTCTTGAAAATACAATGCCAGGTCGTTGGCCGTTTGCTGGAGTATTTGCAGAATCTGTGCCTTGAGCGCCTCAACACCAAGACCTGTGGCCGCTATGTACAGCAGCACACTTCGAGGTACATGGATCCAGTCTCGCGGGGCTTTTCGGTCGTATTCGCAAGATTCGAGTGCTATTTTTTTTTTTGGATACTTGTCAGCGTCGAGGAGAGCGTTTGGTGGTATGGATCGACACCGACTTTTTGTGTACATGAACTGGAGCGTATTTGCGACCGCATATGGATGAAGTTCGAGTTGGATGTCAATCGGGTCATGACCCTGACGTCAAGTCAGCAGTGAGCACTTATTTGGATCGTGACAAATCTTTGCTTTTCGGATAGTCCTGTACCCAAGGGTTCAAATCTCTTCTGCATGGAAGGTGCTGTTGAAAAAAGGTCGACTGGGGCTCTACGATACTACGATGTACTTCGAAGATCTGCGAACCAGCTCGGACAAAAATATCGGCGCCAAAGGGGCGGAGCCAAAGACTGCAAGGTTTATTCAGTCACCTGCAGAGAGGCCCTTGTTCGGCACGAAGTCGTCTACTCACCTTTTGCCGGGTGGCGGCGTAGGCCCCTGCAGTTTCGGTTTTGATGGTGAGAACGTGTCTGATCCTTTGCCGCCAGATGGCCTGGAACCCTGTTGTTTTTGCTTTCGCACAGGCTTATCTTTGACCGTAGTTTCGTCATTTCCAATGCCTTGGCCGTTGATTCTGTCGAAGTCTGGAGTGATGCTAGGCCAGTCGGGAGAAAGAGTCGTCGTTGGCCGTCTAGTTGTCCAGGGATTTGTTTTGGGTGGCGACGCGGGCTTCAACTGTTCCATGTCTGGATTCTTAAGACCCCTCGCCAGGTTGTTCTTGTCGTGAGAAATGTGTTTCGAGGGTTTCTCTCGACCCCTTCCGCCGGATGATGACCTCGCCATGACTATAGGAAAGAGCCCGACAGGTGACCCTGACAAAAAAGTGTAAGAAGTTTTGAAAGAAGTTTTTCTTGCCGGCTCATGAGTTCTAACTATGCTGTCTGTGTCTTCATATCAAGGATGCCGCTGTTGAGGGTGAGTGTGGGTGTGGTGTGAGTAGCATATGCATGTAACGTGTTTGTTTCCTCGTGGAAAGTTTGCCTCGTGGGCATGTAATGTGAATTCTGGCTCCCTTCCCCATGTACTATGCATGATTTTGAAGTGAAAGAAAAGTGAAATAAAGCCGGTCGCTCTAAAGCGGGTTGTGCATTTGGTCTTTGTTTGCCCCAGCCGTCATGGCCAAGTCGTCTTGTCCAACCAAAATAGACTTATTCCCTCAAAAGACAAAAGGTTTGTAAACACCGGTCCTGGACCACCTGTGCGCGCCAATATCAGGTCGGATTCTCTCCCAAACAACGTTGTCGATGCTCGTTCATTACTGCTCCCACTTGACGAGTTTTGAGACAAACAAAACGTGCTGATTGACCTGACCTGTTGACGGATGCGCAGCGTCTGCTGGGGCGATCAGGCTATGAACCCAGACACTTTCCGGAGAACAGGGCGGGCAAGACAGTGTTTGTAGTTGAGCCCTGCTTTGACACATGACAATTTTCGGGGACTTGAAGACAATCGCTAGCAATGAATTGTTTGTGGCTGTTCGGGCTATTTGAACTTTTTCAGCATGATTTCTCAAGTGCCAAAGACGGGCGTTGGAGAGAATAGCCGACGTCGAAGGCTTGAAGCACGTCGGAACCTCGGCACCTCGAGTATATGCCGGACACTGCTAGAGCCCTGTTACAGCTGTCAATGATCAATCAGATGCTTTCATGTTATTCGGGATGTCCGGCTACCAAGTGATCAATGTGGAGTGGGCAAACTTGCGGTAAACATGGTACCAGGTGAGGTAGTTTGAACATGAAAGTCGTCAACGTTGTCCATGTCTGGTTGGCATTGAATGGGCCGACGCCAAGCCATTAAGCAATACGGTGGGCCGCAGGTAATCCCAAAACGTCTTGCACCAAATTTGTATGGCAAAATGTTTAGAATTACCTGTTCTCAACCGTATGTGTGTGGCGGCAGCGCACCGTGCAGTGCCGCCCGCGCCTCCACAATGGCCCTGCCCAGCTCTTCGTCGCCATAGGCATATGCAGCAGCTGCGTGGGAAACTCGCATCAAGCAGACAACAACAATCACAACCACAACAACGACAACGTTGAAGCAAGCTCGTTATTCGTCTGGTGCTTTGGTCCGCTTCAAGCCCCCCTAAGCAAGAAAAACCTCGAACGGAAAAGCAGCGCCTGGCTACGAACCAACCATGTCCAAGTCACTCGTGACCATAAGCTCCAAGGAGCAGCTGGACAATCTGCTCCAAAGCTCCAAGATTGTTGTCGCAGACTGTCAGTGTTGCTCTGCCCTCCCGTCCTATCGTTCCGTTCAGGAAGTCATGTGGTTATGCGAAGGAGTCCACACACCCCGGCCAAATGGCTCTGGGTTGGCCTCGCATGCCTCAACCGTTTTTAAGTCCGTTTCTCGTCCTAGACCTCCTGCTCACGCTTTGATGTTGTTTTGCCAAATGCATGTAGTCTTCGCAACCTGGTGCGGCCCTTGTCAACAAATCGCGCCGGTATACGACGCACTCGCCAACGCGCTTTCGCGAGCCAACGCCATCACGTTCGTCAAGGTCGACACCGAACAGAACCCGGACCTAACGCAGGAGTACGAAGTTGCCGTTCTTCCGACATTTATACTCTTCCAGGATGGCAAGGTCATCCAAAAGGTCAGAGGCGCCAATCCGGGCGAACTCCGCAGAATCGTTCAGAAACTGGTGACGGAGGTGGATTCTCTGGGCGAGGGTTCCGGCTCGGGAGGCGATGGGTCCTGGTTTGGCGCAGAGATTCCGCGAGGCTACGGCGACATTACAGATCAGATCGAAACCAGAAATTGCGAGCTGCTGAATGCTGAGGAGGGAGCGGGTTCTGTTGCGGTGCTGTTTGAGAGCAGCAAGCCGAACGCCTTAACCAAGGGAGAGAGCTCGGCAAAGGACTATGTGCAGAGCGGAGCTGATGACCAGCTTCTGCTGTTTGTTCCTTTTCAGGGATCTGTCAAACTACACACGCTACAGGTACGAACGGCGCTGCTGTTTATTTCTCATGCTCAATATAAAATGGCATAAACATGAAGAAGAAGAAGAAGAAGAAGAAGAAGAAGAAGAAAAATCGGACGAGAGGGAGAACAGGATCACCTGTGCTAATCTAGAGACCAGATAACGTCACTTCCGGAAGCAGGACAGGACGAAATCTCGAGACCCGAAGTCCTTCACTTGTACATCAACAGGCCCCAAAACATGGACTTCAACGAAGCAGACGATGAAGAGCCGACACAGATCATCACTCTCACCCCAGAGGACTGGAACTCTGAGGGAACAGCAAATATTAATCTGCGCTTCGTCAAGTTCCAAAAGACTACCACTCTGATCCTTTATGTTCAGAAAGGCACGGATGGGGCTGATGCTGTCCGACTGGACAGGATCAGGCTCATTGGCGACGCTGGCACAAAGCGAGAGATGGGTACGCTCCAGAAAATAACAGACGACGAATGAATCTGAGGGGGAAATGAGCGAGAAAAGAAAAACATCCATGACGGAAGAACGGAAGGGCATGAGTTATGAGATGTCGAAAAAAGAAGAAGAAAAAAAAAAAAGGAGGATACGAAGTGGTTTGCGTCTTGACGCCTACGATGCAAGTCATGGAGTTTGAGTACAACTTGGTAGAACCGGCGTTGCATTCCCAGCGCTAAGAGTTTTTTATTTTCTTTTTTTTTTTTTTCTAAAAATAAATGAAGAACAGAGAAGAAAAGGACTCCCTCAAGTTCTCTTGTATGTGCTCTCTACGAAAACATGTCACAGCGGAACAACCGCTATTCTGGTCCCAAGAGTATCAAAGCGTGGTACAAGCGCTCTAATCAAAGTAATAGTGAACCACAAATGATCCGATATGTCCAGCATCCATGTCGACGATCCGGTGTAAGAAAAAACACGTGGACCAAGTGACAAAGAAGCCGGCTTGCAATTATAATTTATCTGTGGCACAACTGACGCTGCGATGTAGATCCATGGGGGACAGGATTCGAGCAACACGGGTGAATAGTTTTCATGTCATGCCAGCCGCACGAGGAAAAAAAGGAGAAGAAGAAGAACAAGCGAAGCTTACGGTGGAGGGGCGCTGAATTTATGGTTGTGGTTTCGTGAACAGGAGCGAGGGGTTGCTGAGTCATTTCTTTTTTTTTTTTTTTTTTTTTTTTTTTTTTGCCTCGGCTTTTTCTGGTTTCCTTTTCTTTCTCCTCTTTTCCTTTTTTTTTTCTTTTTCTTCCTTCGTCTTCTTTTGTGGGGGCAAGAGAAGGGAAGATGCTAAATTTATCGAAAAAGTGGAGAGAAACGAAGATAAAAAAGGTAACCAGACCCTTCCAGTTGGTCGTTCGGAGATTGAGATTGGAAGGGGGGTTTTTTGATGGATGCGTGGGATGTTCCATGGCGCGGAATGTTTATCGTGCGCCGATTGTGGGCGTGCATTTATTCTTAATTTGTTTTATTTTCCCGCGTTATCGTTATCTGCAGTTCTGTCGAAAATGGGCTTTGTGTATACTTCACTGTACAATGGAATTTTGAGCACATGGCCGGAATCCGCAAACCGACTCTCTGCATGTCTTGCCTCCTGCGCGGAACTTGGTCCGACCTTGATTCCTTGATGTCTGTCCACAGTCCGCCGAACTGGTTACTCCCGTCACTCTGGTCTGGTCAAAGCCAACAAGCACAGTTCTCGTTCGGGTATTCAAATCTCCCCCACACAGCCAGAGTTGTTGGCATGCGCCCATTGGACCGCCGGGACAAATAGCCTCCACGCTAGGACGCGCAATTGCCATGACTTTGCATCTTCATAGGCTATTCAGAATAGCCACCGGTTTCATCGAAGGGATCAGATAAGTCCTACCCCCCCCCTCATCCATTCCTTGGATGGTTTGGTTTGTGTGGAAGTCGTTGGCCCGTTTTTTTTTGTTCTCTTGATTAGGCTTCGTGCGCTTGCGTTGGCGGTCCTTTGTCTTTTTTTCTTTCTTTTTTTTTCCCTTTATTTATGTATATGTTTGTCCCGAGGTATTACGACAAAACGGCCCTTCGTCAGTCGTCACAACTCGGGCCCGATATTGACAAATACCATTATGCGTGGCGGTTTGCCTGTCAGGTATTGTCATCATCATCGCCATCATGATTTGCCAACTGCTGCCAGCGTTTGCTCAGAACTGAAGTCCAATCCTCCAACGTAAACTCAGTGTGGCGAAGCTAGGTCGTAAGATTTTATTTTATTTTTCTTTTCTTCTCTTCTTTTATTTTTCTTTTCTTTTCTCTTTTTTTTTTCTGAATCGTTTCTCGTGCATGATCTCGAGGAACCCAATATTCCTCTTGGGGAGAACAAAAAAACAGGGGGGAAAGGGGGCGGTCTCTCTTTATTCTGTTTCCTGGTCCTGAATAAGCAGCATGCCGTCTCTACCGTTGCTCGCTCCAAAGCCCTCGGGGAACCAGGCCGAGAAGTTTGTCGTCATAGTGAACAAGGAGCACACGGAGGAGGATTGGGAGTCCCACCGGCATCTTATCGAGCATTTATATATCCGTGAGAATCGGAGACTGGTGGACACAATGGCCATCATGGCGGCAAAGCATGGGTTTGGTGCAACGTAAGTTTACTGGCGACTTGCGCAGGGGGGGAGGGGGCTTGTTCTCGACATTTTGTGCGACGTCTTGGCGCACGTGTTGTGACCAAGTGAGGCGAAAAGAAATAGAAAGAGTGGAAAGTGGAAAACGTAAACTGATACTTGATGCTAGGGAGCAAATATACAAGAAGAGGTTGAAGAAATGGAACATTCGCAAAAGGTCATATCGCAAGAACTCGGCAAGTCCAACAACCTCGACGCCACCGACCAATGACGAAGACGACGGAGACGATGCTGCTGCTGCTGTTGCTGCTGCTGCTGTTGCTGCTGCTGCTGCTGTTGCTGCTGCTGCTGTTGCTGCTGCTGCTGCTGCTTCCCCTGCTCCTGCTCCTGCTGCTCCTGCCGCCGTCGCCGTCGCGAGTCCCGCTGCTCGTGCGACAGATCTCGATGCAGCAGACGAGGCGGAAGACGATTGCGATGCGGTGGCCCAGGACCCTGGCACGTCAATGGTCGTGGCACCAGGCATGATGAGACTGGCGCCGTACACGGGTCTCGAGCTGGTCCTCGACAACGTTCGCTCTTGGAGTCTCTGCAAATTAGAAACGACGGACGTGGTGGCGGATCCCATGGTGGAATATCTGGCGAACCCGGGCCAGCCGCCCATCCAGGACAGCCGCACCATGTACCGCACATTCGAGCTCGTCTTTGACCTCTGGCACTACGGCAGGGGCCAGCTGGCGGGCATGGCGGCGAGGAGGGCGTTTTTCATTCTCGAGTTTGTCCTCATGGAGGATCACCCGGATCTCATCTGGCACATCCTGGACACCATCTACGACATGGTCGACCGGGGCCACATCCAGCTCCTGGGCATGTTTCTCAGGCACGCCGGTGTGCTGGCGACGGCGCGACTCGCGCGAGAGCATCCCCTCGTGGCCATCCTCCAGGAGCTCATCAAGTGTGATTACCAGACCCCGCAAGGCAGGCAGTACGTCTGCCACCTGCTGCGCTCCGCGTGGCTGCGCAACGTCGACATCCTCAGCGACCAGGTCGGCTCGCTCGCCCCCAAACACCTCTGGCTCTACGAGCAGCTCATCTGGGACGGCCGCACCGGCCTGCGCAAGGGATGCCAGCTGGCGCGGAAACGGGAGACGATGACGGCGGCCCTGTCCAACATGCATCGCGTCCTCCAGCATCAGGAGCAGCAGGAGCGGCGGCGGCGGCGGCAGCGGCAGCAGCAGGAAAAGGAGGAGGAGGAGGAGGAGGAGGAGGAGCAGGGCGTGGGCGACTCTACCTCTACCGTCTCGGGCGTGGACCAACTACGCACCATGGCCCTCATGCTCGAGTACACGCAGATGGATCTCGTCAACAGGGACGAGGCAGAGCACTTGGCCCTGGACTTGCTGCAGCGCACGCGGCGCGGTGCCAACGAGAGCCGCTCCGACGCCAGGTTCCACGCCTACGCCTGCAAGATGCTCGCGCGGCTGCAGGAGCATCGCCAGGACTGGGCCCACGCGGAGGACAATCTGAAGCAGGCGGTCGAGAAGAGAGAGGCCGCGCATGGGACGGGCTCTGACTTGCGCGTCATCCGCGACATGTGGGTGCTTGCAGGGCATTACCGGCGGGTGGGAAGGGATGCCGCTGCAGACCAGGTTGTGCAAGAGGCCGTCTCGCGAGCCGAGACGTTGTTGAAGGGAGTCGAGGAGGCAGCTGTTTTGCATACAATGGGGCGGTCTCGAATGCCTTTCTTTGGATGATTTTACGACAGACGACAGACATGACATGTTTGAAGTCGATATGTCCATAAAACTAGTCCACACATACAGACACACACAGACGTACAGATACACACATGGTACATGTGTACACATAGATGTAGGAATAACTACACTCGACTGCATCACTGCATCACTGCATCACTACCCACATGAAATAGCATATCCCGTCACACAATGCAACCCGGCCACATGCACGTAGGGAGTGGGTTGAGGTTGCGCGGCGGCAAGGAGACACCATCAGATCCATCATCCGCCACAATGACGTTGTCCTTTTTTGCCCTTCCAACGCCGCTCCTGCACACAACGCCCGGCTCGTCCACCCCGCCGGATCTCGACAACCCTCCTGATCCAATGCGCGCATGAGCAATTTTTCAAACAGCAGGAGCAACGTTTTTGTTCATCCAGTGTGAATACATTTTTTTTTTCTTTGTTGATTTCTGAACCCCCCCTTTCGGCGCCCATCATGGCTGGGCCTCCCCCGAATTACTGCAAGTCACCCGATCCCACCCCTTCGAAGCATGACGAGCACCCCTCCCGGCCAACCCGAGCTGACCAGTGACCACCTTCGATTAGATGCCATTCTCGAAGTCTCCGAGACGGCGACCACGACGCAAATCCGAGATGCATATAAGCGGTACGCTTCTTTTTTTTTTTTTTTTTTTTTTTTTTTTTTTTTTTCTAAGCGATGTTTTTGGAACATAAAAAAAAAGAAGAAAGAAAGAATGAAGAATGAAGAAGAAGAAGAAGAAGAAGAAGAAGAAGAAAAGAATGGAAAAGACGAAACGAAAAGACAAGTAAAACTAATAAAAAAACCAGCGCCGCTCTAAAAACCCATCCAGATCGCGTCGCAGCCGACTCCCCCGATCGAGCCTCCCGCACCCGCAAATTCCAGCTCGTCAACGATGCCTACTTCACACTCTCGGACCCCGCCCGTCGGCGCGACTACGACACCCAGCGCAAGCTGTTCACGCCGCCGTCGCCGTCCTCGGCGGCCGGGACAGATCCCTTTGCCGAGGCGAAGGCGCAGGCGGATGAGGATGCCACGCCACGCCAGCAGCCCGGCGGAGGGGGCCCCTTTTCATGGGCATGGAACTACTTTAGCGGCCAGCAGGGCGGTGCTGGGGCTGCAAACCAGGAAAAGGCCGAGAATGCGCAGTTCAGCAGCGTGTTTGAGGAGATGATGCGGGAGGAGGGCATGGCGGAGGAGGGGACGAACCGGCCGACCAGCAAGTTTTGGAGCATGGTGGGCGGCGTGAGCGGCGGGGCGTTGGGCTTTATTGTCGGCAATGTTCCCGGCATGGTGGCCGGGGCCGTGACGGGGAATAGACTTGGTGCGGTGAGGGATGCCAAGGGCAAGAGTGTGTATGCCGTCTTTCAGGTATGTTTCTTTCTTCCTACCCCGTTTTTCTTCTTCTTCTTCTTCTTCTTCTTCTTCTTCTTCTTCTTCTTCTTCTTCTTCTTGTTTTCTCTACTGCCGACAAAAAGCGGAAGAAGCTGGCGCTTCTGGTCTGACGACGTTTTTGTCAAATGTAGGAATTGCCGCAGGCCGATCGAGCAAGATTGTTGAGTCAGCTTGCTGCGAAAGTGTTTAGCCATGTCACGGGGGTCTAAAAGGCCGTGCTTGCTGGATTGTGAGGATAAGCATTGGAGAATCTGGTTTCGGTGTGCTAGAAGGGAGGATGGGAAGGGAGGAGGGCACCAATGCTTCATTATCGCCATGGTCGTATACAATGGGCCCATTGAGTCGAGGAGCTTTTAGATCTTATACCTAGGTGGGTAGTTGTAAGGACATTGTCACGAATTGCACTGGCAACGATCCGCTCGCTGAATCGACGAGGACCGATCATAGGGTCAGAGGTACGTGCTTTAGCAATGAAGAGCCTTGATAGGCCGCGGCGTATAGCATCTTCACAGGTGTCATAGGAGGCCCAAGGCGACGCCATTGCATGAGCTGGGCGTATGCGTCCCTGTCTGCCTCGCGTCGTGCATCCAGTTGTACTGCCGATCCTGGACCACCTTTTTGATGCGGTCATATCATCACCCGCATCGTCATTCTGCGCTCTTGATCCAAGTGTCAACACAGACGTCAAGCAATGAATCGATGCCAGAAGAGACCACATACATTTTGGCAGCCGAGCGAACTTCGGTTCACAACGAGAATAAAACTTCTCTTCTCCCTTAGTGGAGGCCTCTTCTTTTTCTTTTTGCTTCTTTTCTGATCTACATCATATCCATAACTTTGCCAGAGTCGAATGTGTCGTGAAAAAAAAATATGTCATACGTCGAAGAATCCCAAACCATCAAGCGCCATGAATCTACTTCTTCTATCTTCGCGGAGGGGGGTTGAAACCGGGCGGCGCGCCAGACGGATTGAATCCAGGAGGAGGAAATTGGACGCTGCCTGGGAAACCGCCCGGTGGCGGAGGGAAAGCGCCAGGAAATCCTGGAGGTGGACCTTGAAGCATGTTAGATTGCTGTCGATGCCATCTCGTACGACAATGGGGTTGAGACTTACCGCCTCGCCCAGCACCTGGAAAGCCAGGAGCGCCAGGGAAACCAGGAAAGCCTGGTGGAGGTGCACCAGCACCAACTCCAGCTGCAGGTCCCTAATATTCCAATTAGAAACAGAGTCGTTCGCCAGAGAGAGGCAGTAAAGACTTACAGCCAACGAGGGAGGAGGCGCGCCACGGCCGGCGGGTTTAGCAACGCCAGGTCCAGCAGCAAGCGTAGACGGTATGCCGCCTGGAGCACTCTTGCCCAGTCTGGCACTGGGATCGGCCGGAGGAGGAGATTCGACGGAGAGGGAAATGATGTGAGCGCCGCGAACAATGGTCAGACCAAGAGTTCTCTTCTCCTCGGTCTCGATGAGTTGGGATGTTGAGCCGGGAGCGGACGGCTTGTTGGCCTTTCTCTTCACGCGTCGGAATTCTTCGGTATCGGCAAGCACTAAATTCATGTGCTGGGACAATAATCAGTCATCTAATGAAGTCAGAGACGAGCTTCTTTGTGTCAACAAACCTTGTCAAAGGCCAGCATCTGACCGGTCATGGCGCGCCCGTCATTAAGGGTCACACGCATGCGCCAGTTAATCTATCAAAATTGAGTAAGCCTTTGCCGTCGCGTATATACAAGAATGTTCGATTGTAGATTTGTGACGCAGGATCTGGGAACAGAGAACGTACGTAACCGGCCTAAGAACACAATCAAGGGTTAGCATCGCGAGAACAGACGCGCGAAAAATCATCGGGACATTAGATGAGCAACGGAAAGACATACCATCTTTCCTTGTTTGTTCGACATCCTGACGGTGTATCTTTTTGAGGTCTTGCTAAAGCAGGATCTTGAGGTTTCAAAAAATTTGGACAGCTGTCCGCGGAGCTTTTCTGCGACCGCTCGACTGTCACTCACTACTCGGCGCGCGAAAGTGAGGATGATGGCTCCCAAAGTTTTGCGGAGCCTCACAAAGAAGGCTACAACTTGCGGTGAGGTACAACCGCAATGTACCACTCTTACGCTAGACCACTTACAGCCGCGCCCGGTCCCACTTTTGTGTCCGCTTCGCTTGAGGGCACTCAAACCCTCGAATTTTCCCAGCACCTCACAAAATTGTCTGTTGACCCGCTCGTCTTGACCTTGACGATACAACCTTGAACTTTCGACGAAGCCTCACATTCCTCGACAACAACAGCAGCAGCAGCAGCCATGGCGTCCGACAAGGCTAACAACCCCATGCGGGAGCTCAAGATTCAGAAGCTGGTTCTGAACATTTCCGTCGGCGAGTCTGGTGACAGACTGACCCGTGCCGCCAAGGTGCTTGAGCAGCTGTCTGGTCAAACTCCTGTCTACAGTATGCGAAATCCTGAACATGCTCGAGACTCGACAATGAATCGCAACTAAAACAAGGTCAACAGGCAAGGCTCGTTACACTGTCCGAACCTTTGGTATCCGACGTAACGAAAAGATTGCTGTCCACGTCACCGTCCGTGGCCCCAAGGTGAGCAATGTCCGATGGGATTTTTTCCCCCAGCACTTCCGCATGCTTTGCGCCAGACAGACGAGCTAACTGCGGTCTTAGGCCGAGGAAATTCTCGAGCGTGGCCTCAAGGTCAAGGAGTACGAGTTGCGCAAGCGCAACTTCTCCGAAACTGGCAACTTCGGCTTCGGTATCAGCGAACACATCGATCTCGGTATCAAGTACGACCCCTCCATTGGTATCTACGGCATGGACTTCTACTGCTGCATGACCCGACCTGGTGAGCGTGTCACCCGCCGCCGCCGCATGAAGAGCACCATTGGTGCCAGCCACCGCATCAAGCGTGACGAGACCGTCAAGTGGTTCAAGCAGAGATTCGACGGCATCGTCCGATAAGCTAGGACGCTGGTGAAATCGGGGTCTGGTTTTTTTTTTTTCCTTTTGTTCTTTACGGACGGTCATGGCGAACATGTTTTTAAAAATGGGTGGGAACGGGATCACACGGTCATGTATTTGCTGTATATGCCTTATGTTGCATCCGCTCGACTAAAAATAGAGTCGAGCGTCGGCCTCAGAGACCGACCGGCGCCTATGCCGGCTTTTCCGTAAAGACCTTTTTTTTTGAATGTGACGCCTCTTCTGAGAAGGAGAAGTTGACTGCTTCGTCTTGCTTCTGTATTGCGCACCAGATGCATTTTCATCATGTTCCTCTGGTAATCTTGACTACCGTCGTCCAACTTTTGTCAAGCAATTTGCGAGAATACATGGGGTAAAACATGCTTCCCTTGTGCAGAGGCGTGTCTGCTTTTAGCTAAACTGGCAATTCGGTACGCCATGTGAGCCAGGGGATTTGTGCAAAATTCTTGGTCAGGCCTCACACTTTCATGACGCAGTCGGCTTGGGTTTACTGTCTGTTGGGATTGGACCTTGCAACTGTTGACTGCTACGAGCACTAAATGCCAAAGAGACAAATTTTCCCGGGCAATCGTCGAACATTATCATGGGCAATGCGTCAGTTCCGAGTATATTGACCAGCGGCCTTTGTGATGGGAAAGTCGGTCGACAAGTACCCCTGAGACTCTAGATTCTTGGTGCCTCCATATACTCTAGTCTGCGAATGCGCTAGCTGTAATGACCGGACGTTCCTTTTCCTGTGCCTGGCCAAAAGCCACAGCTGCCTGGAGAATGAGTCTTGGAAGAATAAATACACGATACACCTCTCACTGAGCGATTTTCAGCATCCGCCTCTACTGTGAATACATGCATACTGAGGTTGTGTATTGTCGGCGAATAAAAGTGACAATGGTGCGATTGTATCTCCGTACCGTCAAGACGTCATACGGTCAACTCATTTTAATACAAGAGGGCACACACGCGGGCAAACCCGTCCGCGAGGTGTGTCAACATGCGTGTGAACAGGCAGACTTGTTGCCTATCCTTCTTTTGTTCTTCTATTCATTTGTTTATATTATTGTTTTTTTTTTTCCTTTACCGTGGCAGTTGGCGACGCTGAGATTCTTAAAAGTCTGTGGGACAAAGCAGTGGAAGAAGCAACTGAAATAATTGAATCATATGTCTCGACGATTTTTGTGTCGTGTATCTCACATTCAGGTGATGGATTGCTGCGATTTAAACATAAGCCAAGTGCACTTGTAGTGCGCGAAGCATAGCTTCTTGGGTTACGGGAAGTGGTGTCTCGGGACAGTTGGACCCGGTGTTTATGCCGGCACACCATTCGATAGCATCATAGAAAAATCGAGGCGCAATTGTAGAAAAAGAAAGCCGTGCAACGTACAATTATCCAAGATGGTGATGTGCAGCACCAAGGCCAAAGATGATGATGCATGGTGATGCCAAAACGTCTTTCGCCATCTGCTGCCGAAGCGCCACAGGGTAACCAGAACGGCCTTCAGGCGGAAAGCCCGTCGTTGCCGTGACACTTGGTGCCATTGGGCCAGGCATCTGCACGGATATAGCAGACGGATTCCTGAGGCTCAAACTTGCAAGGAGGAAATCGGAATTTGCAGGCAAAACCGCGCATCGGGACTTGATTGGGCGGCTGAGCAGCTCCGCTCCACCAACTCCCTCACAGTCTCTGCTCCCATCATTGTTCTCCCGAAAATCTCCATTTGCTCTCCTGTAAAGGCAGCACCGCAACCCCAATCTCCCCTCCCGCCAATTGCACTTTGTTGCAATTGCTTTTTTGCCGTCCTGTTCCTCATAAACCTCTATTAGAATGTTCAGAACCGCTCTTCGACAGTCCACGCGTGCTGTGGGCGCCGTCTCTGCCGCTGGCAGAGTCGCGGTGGTGAGTTCCCCTTCTCTTACCCGATTCGACGACCAAATGTCATCGGAAATACCCTGCGTTCATCGAAAAAAAAAGTCGGCAGGAGCTCAATTGGACAATTGGCTGTATTTTACCGGCGGCATCATGTCTCGCATGGCGTTGGTGACGGTGTTTGGAGGATCATCATGAGTTGTCGCTCGGCCTTCGGCTAACCGCTGCTAATTAATTTTTTTTCCCCTTCCGTCGTCGCCCAGGCCCGAAATGCCGCACCTGTCGCCGCCAGCGGTCTTCAGGCCCGATCATATGCCGACAAGGCTTCACCAACTGAGGTCTCTTCGATCCTCGAGCAGCGCATTCGTGGTGTCCAGGAGGAGTCCAGCCTCGCTGAGACTGGCCGTGTCCTTTCCGTTGGGTATGTGGAGCTACGAGCAGCAAAACGGCCATCCCCCGGATCAACGGTCATATATACAAATACTACGAACATGGGGCCATATATGTGATGGCAACGAAAAGAAGAAGAAGAAGACGAAGAAGAAGAAGACGAAGAAGAAGAAGAAGAAGTGCAATGCTGTATCGAATCTATGCAGGAACGCTAATGCAAAACTTTTTAGTGATGGTATCGCCCGTGTCCACGGTCTCGCCAATGTTCAGGCCGAAGAGCTGGTCGAGTATGTCTTCCATTCCTGGTCCATTTCCCAGTCTATTCAGACTTCTAACGTTTATGTTTTAGGTTCGCCTCCGGCGTCAAGGGCATGTGCATGAACTTGGAGGCTGGCCAAGTCGGTGTTGTGTTGTTCGGTTCTGATCGTCTCGTCAAGGAGGGTGAATCTGTCAAGCGTACTGGTGCTATTGTAAGTTGAATCAGATGATGTGATATGAACGACTCGAGATATTGCATCAAATTACGACGTGGCTAACCCGAGTCCAATAGGTTGACATTCCCGTCGGCCCTGAGATGCTTGGTCGTGTCATCGATGCCCTTGGTAACCCCATTGACGGCAAGGGTCCCATCAACTGCAAGGAGCGTCGTCGTGCTCAGCTGAAGGCTCCTGGTATCTTGCCCCGCAAGTCCGTCAACGAGCCCGTGCAGACTGGTTTCAAGTCCGTCGACGCCATGGTTCCTATTGGCCGTGGACAGCGTGAGCTGATTATTGGTGACCGTCAAACCGGCAAGACTGCCGTCTGCCTGGACACCATCCTCAACCAGAAGCGATGGAACAATGGCAACGACGAGTCCAAGAAGCTGTACTGTGTCTACGTCGCCGTTGGCCAGAAGCGATCCACCGTTGCCCAGCTCGTCAAGACTCTCGAGGAGAACGACGCCATGAAGTACTCCATCGTCGTTGCTGCCACTGCCTCGGAGGCTGCTCCTCTGCAGTACCTTGCTCCTTTCACCGGTGCTACTGTTTCTGAGTGGTTCCGTGACTCGGGCCGCCACGCACTGGTCGTCTACGACGATCTGTCCAAGCAGGCCGTTGCTTACCGTCAAATGTCTCTGCTGCTCCGTCGTCCCCCTGGTCGTGAGGCCTACCCCGGTGACGTTTTCTACCTGCACTCGCGTCTGCTTGAGCGTGCCGCCAAGCTCAACAAGGACCACGGTGGCGGTTCCATGACTGCTCTGCCCATCATCGAGACCCAGGGTGGTGATGTCTCCGCCTACATTCCCACCAACGTCATTTCCATCACCGACGGTCAGATCTTTTTGGAGTCTGAGCTCTTCTTCAAGGGTATCCGTCCCGCCATCAACGTCGGTCTTTCCGTCTCTCGTGTCGGTTCTGCCGCTCAGACCAAGGCCATGAAGCAGGTTGCTGGTTCCTTGAAGCTCTTCTTGGCGCAGTACCGTGAAGTCGCCGCTTTCGCCCAGTTCGGTTCCGATTTGGATGCCTCCACCAAGCAGACCCTTGCCCGTGGTGAGCGCGTAAGTTGAATCCCCACGATTACTATCCCGCATATATCCTATCTCCTTGCGTGCTCAAGATTATACTAACGCTCTCTTTTCCTTTTCCAGTTGACCGAGCTCCTCAAGCAGAAGCAGTACTCTCCCATGGCCGTCAACGAGATGGTTCCCCTTATCTTCGCTGGTGTCAACGGATACCTCGACAAGGTGCCGGTCGACAAGGTCCTCCGATGGGAGGCTGACTACCTCGCTCACCTGAAGGCCAACGAGACCGAGTTGCTGGCCACCATTGAGAAAGAGGGTGCCATCAGCAAGGAGACCGAGGCCAAGCTGAAGGAGGTGACCCAGTCCTTCATCCAGAGCTTCCTCGGCTAAAGAATATTTTTCAAACCCAAAAAAGTCTCCGTAAGCGACATAGAGAATGGCTGTAGGGGATGGCTGCTGTTTATACCGAATTTTTTTGTAGTTGTTAATCCTCTCTAGATGTGTGCGTGAGAGGGGAAGAGAGAGAGAGAGAGAGAGACAGAGAGAGAGAGAGAAAGCGTAGGGTGTATTGATGAAGCGATAGGTGGCACGTGGGGGGTGCGACCCAAACGTACCATCACATAGTAAAAATAGAGCTCATTACTCAATGAACCG